>JAVJIX010000041.1:6350000-6485000 GCA_036785185.1 Paratrypauchen microcephalus
AATCCGATTTGTGATTTATTATTTAATTTTAGTTTTTTGACATTGTACAGCACTTTGGCCAGTTTTCACTGTTTTTAAATGTGCTATATAAATACAATTTACTTACTTACTTGTGTGCTAATCCCTGTGCTTGTGTGTTGCAGGTTTGGTGTGTATGAAGTCCAGCTCGTCAGTGGTGGAGCTGGTCATGCTCTTATGTTCTCAGGTGAGTGAGGCTCCTCTCTCTTACACATTAGACCAGTGGTTCCCAACCTTTTTTGGCCTGTGACCTCATTTTGACATCACACATTTCTGGCGACCCCATAGACTTTTTTTTTTTAAATCCTGTTTCCGTCTCAGCCTCAGTCACAATATTGTGTCAAATAGTTCGACGTGTCTGAGGCCTTGGAGAAACACTGACCTCTAGTGGACAAATTTAACCATTGCAAACCAACACACAACCCATGATTTGGGAAGTTCCCAAATGGATGGATTTTTCCACTTGTAGATGCCATCAAAAATGAAACAAATGCCAAAACTCGCCAGAAGTCACCGAAATCACCACTAACATCACACAATACTCCTCACTACCCAACATTTTTAAGAAATATTGGTGCATCTTTTATACTGTAGCAGTTTAGCGCTTGTCAAACCAAGGAAGCGCGTTGAACACTCTAAAGCACTCTGAACCAATCGCAGAGCGGAACATTCGCTGAGCCAATGAAACGCTTCGATACACTGAAGCGATTGACACGCAGAGCGAAGCAGCTGGGGGGGGGACGACACTTTGACACTTTGGTCACGAGACAGTTTCAGAAAGAACGAGACGTGCTCCGGAGCTCCGTCTCATTTGCCCGTCACTAGTTATTGTGACTGCACTGCTCCGAACATTTCAGGCGACCCCGTTTGAATTGACTTTAAGCACTTTACAGCAAAATAAACAGCTCTACCTTACGTTTATTCAATTCCAGGTGGTTTTATAGCTCAAAAATACCTAGAAAAACAGACATTCTCACATCAAGCGGGGTTGCTTCTCCACAGATCTGACCTGTAACTTGGTCTGGTTTGGTCTCCATGAAGATAGAAAGATTTAATACCATACTGTGTAACAAAACAATAACATCTCCATGGAGAAAAGTACACGACGGACCCTCCATCAGAAAATTACACAATGCAAATTCTTCAACAGCAGAGGTCAGTTCTGATGTGAAAAATTGCTTCCTTGGATGTTTTTTGTTTTGTTTTGTACAAGACACAACTTCAGTATCAAAACTAAGTACCTGGGAAAAAATAGAGAAAAAATGTGGACCTTTCCTGAAAAATAGAACTAGAACTACTAACTTGTATAAGCCTACTGCAATAATAAAGAAAAGTATCAAATCACATCTATTGCTGCTGTTTAGACATAAAATCTGCTGTATAATCTTAAAGGTGCATTGTGTAACTTTTCTGGTGGATGGACCGTCATGTACTTTTCTCCATGAAGATGTTATTGTTAAAGGGATATGCCACCCCCAGGTCAAATTTGGGCATCTCCCCACAGTCCAGAGACTAAAATAAGTGGTGGAAAGCGTTTTCCTGCTCACCCAGCCATTGTCCGAGTCTGTCAGCACTGACCGCCGCGGTATCTGCAGCTCCTCCGCCTTAGACTGGAGTCTAACGTTGCCAGAGAAAGATTTCGGCCAAAAGGAATTAATTTGCTCGATGCTTTTCCCAATTACTTTCTGTGTAGTGCGCATTCATATCGAGTGCAAATAAATGTGCAAATCAACACGGAGAGCTTGCCAAAGTAATTGGGAAACGCATCGAGCAAATTAATTCCTTTTGGCCGAAATCTTTCTCTGGCGACGTTAGACTCCAGTCTAAGGCGGAGTAGCTGCAGATACCACGGCGGTCAGTGGCGACAGACTCGGACAATGGCTGGGTGAGCAGGAAAACGCTTTCCACCACTTATTTTAGTCTCTGGACTGTGGGGGAGATGCCCAAATTTGACCTGGGGGTGGCATATCCCTTTAAACCTTTCTATCTTCACAGAGATCAAACCAAGTTATAGGTCAGATCTGTGGAGAGGCAACCCCGCTCACAGTCAGAATGTTGTTTTTCTCTGTATTTTTGAGCAGTAAAACCACCTGTAAGTGAATAAATGTAAAGTGGAGCTGTTTAAAGTCATACTGTGGAACATTTCTGGCAGAGCAATGACATTGCCATAGAAACAAGCAGGTGACGGACCCCCAACTAAAAAGTTATAGTGCATCTTGTTATTCATTTCATGTTAAAATGTGTTGCGAAATTACTGTATAATGACATTTTGCGATATTCCTGATTTTTTTTTTTTTCTTCAGACATCGATGTAGAATCAGTATAATTTATTTTGCCTTTTGTGTTGAAAATTTAGTATCATTACAAAACTAAAACATGGTCAAACATTCCAATGTCCAAGTCCATTTACTTACACTAATACTCCCGCTTTAATGTCCTCACAAATCACCAGGCACTTAAAAACAGATGCTTCACTGTGGAGACTTCTGGAGCTTCAGGCAATACAACAATATTTAGCAACACTGAGTAGGTTTAGGGCCAGTAGAAATCAGATCACTCATAATCAGACTGATTTTGGTGCGTGTTTAAGGTGCATTGTGTAACTTTTCTGGTGGAGTATCCGTCAAATGCTTTTCTTCATGTTATTGCTTTGTGTGGAATGTTGCACAGTATGGCATTAAACCTTTTTATCATCAGGGAAACCAAACCAGACCAGAAGTTACAGGTCAGATCTGTGGAAAGGCAACCCCGCTCACAGTCAGAATGTTGTTTTTCTCGTTTTTTTGAGCTATAAAACCACCTGTAATTGAATATAAATGTAAAATAGAGCTGTTTAATGTCATACTGTGGAACATTCCAGGCAGGGCAATGACGTATCCATAGAAACAAGCAGGTGAACGGACCCCAAACAAAAAAGTTACACAGTGCACCTCAAAAACATCTGGTGACATGTGCCAGGGAATCAGTGGATTTCTGGAGTAACAGTACTATGAATTTAAAATATATACTGTATTCTCTTTTTAATTGTATTCTTTTGTCTTTATCATTTTTACACTTTTCTCTGCCTGTAACTCTTCTGTGAGCCTTAAAATGTTTACCCACCCACATGATTCTGGGGTTTTTATTTCACGATTTCATCCGTAAATCAAGATATAAAAAGAATAGCCCAATCAGGTGCCTTTTATCACTGAGGTTTGATTGATAGCCTCTTTGGTCTCCTGCTCGGATTTCCAAATATGGGCCTTGGTTATAGATGGGCCACTATAACTGCTAGCCTCGCTGAGCTTCATTTGGCTGCAACCAAACACTGTGGGTGACGTCACACTCCCTTAGTCCACTTCTGTTTTAAAATCTATGGTCAAAACCTGCACAGATATCCTGAGGTGTCCTGAGATTAACATTGACTTACCTATGACAGCGTAATCTGGTCCCGGTTATCCTCCAATAAAGTAGCTCGTAAACGTAGTTCCGGTAAGTTCGCGGGGACAGTTTAATAAAACTTGTTTTTCTTCTCAAAACAACATTTGTCCGAAAAGTGATATATTTGTGTCCCAAAGAGTTGTCCGCATCTGTCGTACACATCCACTAAAAGTTTATATGAATCGAGAGGAAATATGCGAACGTGAAATACGCTGCTGAATTTTTAGCGGACAACTGTTTGTGACGCAAATATATAACTTTTTTGACAAATGTTGTTTTGAGAAGAAAAACAAGCTTTATTAAAGGTCCCATGGCATGAAATTTTAACTTTCTGAGGTTTTTGAACGTTAATGTGAGCTCCCCTACCCTGTTTAGGCCCCCCCCCCCATGGCTAAAAGTTGCAAAATGTCTAAACTGAGCATTTGCGGTCCTTTTCTGCGTTACAAAAAACCAGTGTTCAAACGGGCGAGTTCGGACAAGGCACCTTACTGACGTCAGATCGGCAAATGCAGCTCCAGCCCCTCCCTCTGTCTCCGCTCAGCGTCCCTGTATATCCCGCCCATAGAGTTTGGACTGTGAATGCGCTACAATGCGAAATGCGTTTTTTTATTTGCCTGGAGGCACGTCCGAGTGTTTCTAGGCTCGCAAGTCCCTTACCCGACCCTCTGGACCTCTGAAATACCAGTGGTTTAATTTTATTTTCTGTGTAAATATGCTTTTTTTCATTGCAAAGTCTCTCATATGTCTTCGTGCGTAAAACACGGAAGAGAGGAGACAGCGGAGCCGAGCTGTGCTGAGAGATTGGCTAAGGAGCGGGGGGGAATTCCCCCGCTCCTTAGCCAATCTCTCTGTCCTTCTCATTTGCGTTGAAGCAGCAACACCCAGAATAAAGCATTTTAGACACATATCTAGCCTCATGAAGACTGTCAGAGTCATATCTCATGCAGTGAGTGTTGATTTTGAAGAATTTACAGTATTAGGGAACCATTAAGGAGCCATATAAAAGCATCAAGAAGTACCATGTCATGGGACCTTTAAATTGTCCCCGCAAACTTATCGGAACTACTTATACGAGCTACGTTAACGGAGGAGAACCGGGACCAGATCACGCTGTCATGGGTAAGTCAGTGTTAATCTCACGACACTGTTGAAGGGGACGCCATACAGATTAACATTTAAAAAAACAAACAAACTGCACTATCCCTTTAAAAGTCCTATATTAAACAATGTTGACTCTTGTGAGCGTTAAGTCAAGTTATAATGTTGTTATATTATCTCCTCAAAAACATACCCAGAGTTGTGTTTTGTTTCATTCATGTTTGAGTAATCCTTTATTATTAGTCTGTCTACATCTCCAAAGCTCAAAATGCTCTGTTCCACCTGATGTGGATGTGATGTCATGCAGTGGTATAGTTTTCAAGTTAACAACTACCTTTTTCTAGTAGAGATTGGCAATTCCAGGGTTGAAATGATCCAAATGATTCTAGGGAGGTGTATGGAGTTAAAAAAACAAAACAAAACGTAGAGCACTTCCTGTATTACCACATGACATCACAAGGTGGAACAGAGCGTTTTCAAAGCCTAAATATGCAGGGTTTGTGTGTTAAAGATCCCATGACATGGTACTTCTTGATGCTTTTATATGGCTCCTTAATGGTTCCCTAATACTGTAAATGAATCCTTCTTCAAAATCAACACTTAGTGCATGAGAAAGACACAGTCTACACAGTCAGAGTCAGAAAATCTCTCTGAACGACTCATTCTGGGCCTTGTTGCTTGAATGCAAATGAGAAGAACACAGATTGGTAAGAGGAAGGCGGGCAAATGCGCCGCTGGTTCCTTGTGTTAGCGGTGCGCTGTGCCTGGCCCCACTTCCGCGTGTGTAAGCGCGAAGGAGGAGAGGACAGCCTTTTCAATGAAAAAAACCACATTTGTACAGAAAATAAAATTAAACCACTGCTATTTCAGAGGTCCAGAGGGTCGGGTAAAGGACTTCCAAGCCTAGAAACACTCGCACGTGCCTCCAGGCAAATAAAAAAACGCATTTCGCATTGCGTAGCTCCTCCGCGGTCCAAACTCTCTGGGTGTGATTTCCAGAGACAGGGGGTGGAGATCCAGACGATGGTGGAACTGCATTTGCATTTCTTTTTTCAATCTGACGTCAATAAGGTGCCTTGTCCAGAATCGCCCATTTGAGCTGTGTTTTTTTCAAACGCAGAAAAGGATCGCAAATGCTCAGTTTAGACATTACGCAACTTTTAGCCATTGGGGGGGGGGCTAAACAGGGTAGGGAAGCTCACATTAACGTTCAAAAACCTCAGAAAGTGAAAATTTCATGCCATGGGACCTTTAAACATGTGTGAACGAAACAAAATACAACTCGAGGTCTGTTTGTGATGAGGAAACATTAGAACATATAACATACATACAGGACCTTTAAATTAAACATTACCAACATTTTTAGCTTTGAAGCACATAACAAACCCGATACTACCCATCCTGCCCCGCCGCCCCCTGCTGGTTGGACCTGTCTTGCACTTCCTGTCTGGCTGTTGACTGATCACCGGCGCTCTGACCTCTGCTTTGGCGCAGGTCAGACCCCAATGTAGCAGTTAGAGGAGCAGATATTTAACATAGCTGCTGTCAGGCCATAGCTCCCAGATACAGGGCCCATACGGAACACATTAGAGAGGCCCCTGTCTGCAGATCGGACCTATTATTCAAGATATCTTCAAAAATACACATAAATATGAGACTGAGTTTGAGTTATTGTCGGTTTGAAGTCGTGTTTTTAGCTGTACTTCTGTGATTTATCGCGTTGTAGTACTGTTAAAGGTGTACTATGTGAGTTTTTTGGCCGGCAGTAGCTCAGTTGGTAGAGCGTCCACAGATCCAAAGGTTAGCGGTTCAAATCCCGCTCTTGACATAAAAAATAAGTAAATAAATCAAATCAAATAATAATAATAATAAGTGGTCACAGATGAATGCTGCCGTTGTGTCCTTGGGCAAGACACTTACCTCGCCCCCAGTGTCTGCGTACACTGGTGTGTGAATGCGTCTGTGAGTGTTTCCTTGTTGTAAAGCGTTGTTGTAAAAAATGTGACCATTTACCGTTTTTGTTTAGGGGTCCGTCACCTGCTTGTTTCTATGGAGATGTCAATGCTCTGCCTGGAATGTTCCACAGTATGACATTAAACTGCTTTACTTTACATTTATTCAATTACAGATGGTTTTATAGCTCAAAAATATCTAGAAAAACAGGGATTCTGACTGGGATTGGGGTCGCTTCTCCACAGACCTGACCTGTAACTTGGTCTGGTTCGGTCTCCATGAAGATAGAATGGTTTAATGCCATACTGTGAAACATTCCAGACAAAGTAATAACATCTCCATAAACAAAAGCTTTTGATAGATCCTCCTCTAGAAAAGTTACACAATGGAGCTTCCTGGCGGCACGGTGGCTGAGTGGCTAGCGCTCATGCTTCACAGCAAGAAGGTTCTGGGTTCGATCCCTGTATGGCCGTAAGATTTGGGTCACCCGAGCCTCTGTGTGGAGTTTGCATGTTCTTCCTGTGTGTGTGTGGGTTTCCTCCGGGCACTCCGGTTTCCCCCATCCCACCCAAAACATGCACAATAGTTAAAATCCTCCAGCTGAGGTCCTGACCAAACCGAAGCAAGAAGATCATGGAGATGGTCCCCGGGTGCAGTAATGTGCTGCCCACTGCTCCTAATAACAGGACATGGGTTAAATGCAGAGAAGAATTTCTCCTGTGTGAGATCAATAAAGTCACTTCTTCTTCTTTAGGGGTTTTGAAGGATACTGTAGCCTCTGTTAACAAAGATAAGCTGGAGGATCAGGGGATGAAAACCAGGCAGGCGTGGAGACGAGTGGGAGTGAGAGGTTCTTTTACAGAGATGAGCCACTGTTTGGTGTGCGGAGGGCTGAAGATAAGATAAGGCTCAATGACGAATGAAGCTAACGCGAATGATTGGATGAACTTTGGAATGAGCCTGGTCTAAGTGATGAGTAGGACTGTCAAAAGTATTGAGAAGCAGATTCTAGTCCATACTAATAATAGTATCAAAACTAGATACGCGTTTAAGCGGGTATTTATACGAAAAAAGTCACACTCGGAGACGGAAATGAAGCTTTCCTGAATAGTTTTAGATCGTCAGCTGTATCAGAACATGTATAAGAGCACATAGACTAGTACACGCCCATGGATTAAAAGTGCATTTCGCAACTTTCCTGGTGGAGGGTCCGTCGCCAGCTTGTCTCCATGGAGATGTTATTGCTTTCCCTGGAATCTTCCATGGTGTGACATTCGATTTATTCTTTACAGGTGTTTCTATTGTTCAAACATACAGTAATTCTCTGTGTGAATAGGGTTGCCCCTCCACAGATCTGACCTGTATGGTAGCCTGCAGTTGTCTCTTGAGATAGATAGGTTTAAACTCTACCGTGGAACATTCTAGACAAAGCAATAATAAAAAAATTACATTCTATTGTCTAAATAAAGAGTGTTTTTTATTATTATTGTGGAATCAGAATTCTATTCCATACTAATATCCTCGAATATCATGTCTATTCCAGGAAAAAAAAAAACACGTTTACATGATGTTTTTAAAATCCAAATTAATTGAATAGTTCTGAATAAAATATTCTCCTACGAGTTTACATGGAAATAATAATTCCGAATTGAGGTTTACATGGAAAACATGTTAAATCGGTCAACATCTGGGGGTGTGGAAGTGTTCTGACTGGACAAACATATTTGCATCGACTTGAAGAAAACACACACTTCAGCTGCTACTGTTTTTTTTGTCATCTCGGTTTGTCGTTACGCCACCGACACAAACATGGTACAGACTTTTTTCTCAGTTGTTCCGATGATAATTAAGCAGCAGCTGGAGAATTCTATCCTCATGCTTTACGTCTGTCAGCTGAGGAGGAGAAGGGAAGAGTGTCGGAGAAGGAGGAAGAAGACAAACTGAGTCACCAGCTGCTCTACCTCAGGCCACTCCCACATCCCGCAGCAGTGGATGAAAGTCCGAAGCGAGGACTGGTAGAGCCGGATCGCATCAGAAGGGCGACCCAACAAGCATGTGCTGAACGACCGGAAATATTTTTAAGAAGAATAAACGTTTACATGATCGAGGAATAAATTTGGCTTTAAAATCTGAATAAACCATCCACTTATTTTGGAATTAAAGGGATAGTTTTTTTTTTGTTTTTTTTTATGTGAATCTGTATGGCGTCCCCTTCAGCAGCAACACTGACTTACCCCTGACAGTGTCCTCTGAGCAGAGTTCTGTAGGGGACAGTTAATAAAGCTTGTTTTTCTTCTCAAAACAATATTTGTCCAAAAAGTGATATATTTGCGTCACAAAACAGTTGCACGTGAAAAATCAGAAATCTAAATCGCAGAGTCCTATCACTGCGCGTCACTTGTAAGTGGTGATGTTTATAAGTGAACCGGGACTAAACCAGGACTAAACCAGGACTAAACCGGGACTAAACCAGAACTAAACCAGGACTAAACCAGGTCTAAACCAAGACTAATCCGGGTCTAAACCAAGACTAATCCGGGTCTAAACCGGGACTAAACCAAGACTAAACCTGGTTTAAACCAGGTCCAAACCAGGTCTCAACCAGGTCTAAAGCAGAACTAAACCAGTTCTAAACCAGGACTAAACCAGGACTAGACTGGGACTAAACCAGGACTAAACCAGGACTAAACTGCGACTAAACCGGGACTAAACCAGGCCTAAACCAGGACTAAACCGGGACTAAACCAGGTCTAAACCTTGCCTGGAAGAATCCATGACTCATCGCTGTACCAGCGAGTGAGTCTGGTAACGTTTGATCCACAGAATACGCTGCGGTTGCGCGTAGACAGACAGCTAAGTGAACCAATCAGAGATTGCGCCATCTTGATTCAAAACTGAGGCGGAACTTCCGCTGCCTAAGAGTGACTTTGCGGGCAAAGGCGGGTGCACTGACGTCACCATCTTTGAACGAATCAGAATCGCGGAGTCGGTTTGGAACCGGAGGAGCGAGAGTGGATGGAGAGTGTCCAAATGGTATCGCGGTGTATAGGAAATACAGAGAGATATCATTTGGCTGGCCAGGTAAGTCTAAACCAGGACTAAACCAGGTCTAAACCAAGACTAAACCGGGTCTAAACTAGGACTAAACCAGGACTAAACCAGGTCTAAACTGGGACTAAACCATGTCTAAACCAGGCCTAAACCAGGACTAAACCAGGTCTAAACCAGGACTAAACCGAGACTAAACCAGGTCTAAACCAGGACTAAACCGGGTCTAAACCGGGACTAAACCAGGTCTAAACCAGGATTGAACCGGGTCTAAATCAGGACTAAACTGGGACTAAACCGGGTCTAAACCAGATCTAAACCAGGATTAAACCGGGTCTAAATCAGGACTAAACCGGGTCTAAACCAGGTCTAAATCGGGTCTAAACCGGGTCTAAACCAGGTCTAAACCGGGTCTAAACCAGGTCTAAACCAGGACTAAACCAGGACTAAACCAGGTCTAAACCAGGACTAAACCGGGACTTAACCAGGACAAAACCAGGTCAAAACCAGGTCTAAACTAGGACTAAACCTTTTTCACCCCTGACCCGTTTTCACGCCTGATGTTTACATGGTCTTTTTAAAGCGGAATTCATTTTTATTCAGAATTAAATTATTTTTATTTAATTCTGAATAAAAACGTGGCAAATAACAAGCCAAGCATGTGGTGGACCCTCTACCGGAAAAGTTTCACAGTCAGTTTTGCGTTATATAGGACCTTTAACTCTAACGACGTGCCCAATCGTATTTTCACATACTAATCTCTGAGATCATGTGACCTTTTCGCCTTCCCCAGTCAGGGCCCATATCCGCCGCCCTGTAAGCGACTGTCAGGGTCGGGCTGGTTTTTGTACGATCTTAAACTCACTGTAGGATTCACAGATGTGCGTAAAAGAAGATGAAGAACAGTGCTCCTCTTCTTCCTGACAGCTCCGACTGAAAGCCCACAAATGCCTGGTCCCGGGTGGGTTGGGGCAGGAGGAGGAGGAGGAGCGGGTGGAGGCAGGGAGCAGTTAGCCAGCTCGCAGGTACGATGCAGCGCAGGGGTTTGGGGACTCTTAAAACCCGGTGCTTTTCTTCAAATGGATGAAGAGTGATCGCTCGGCCTCCAGCTCCTTTGTGGCGCTAACAGGAAATGATTCTTGTGTGTTTGTGTGGAGAAGAGTGCGCACTGTACTGAGCTTTCCCACGCATTTACAGGTCTGAGACACGGTTGTCAAAAGTATCGAAAATCAGATAGGCAAAACTAAAATTAGTATTGAAACTAGACATGCGTTTGAGGAGGTATTGATGTGAAAAAAGTCACTTTCGGAGACTAAAATGAACGTTTAGAATGATCTTGAGCTGTGTCAGAACAAGTATAAGAGCATAAACCAGTATACGCCAATGGACCAAACTGATATTACACAGGAATATAAAAAAAAGTACTAATGTTTAAAGTAAAATTACCTTCTATTGTCTAAATAAACAGTGTTTTTATTATCATTGTGGTGTCAGGCTCAGTACTGCGTAGCAAGTCTGTTCCTTAGTATCAAAATCAAAGTCAATCAAAGTTGAAACTATGGTGAGACTATGGTGAGAGGTTGTGTAGGTCTATGGAACATTCCAGACAGAGCACTGACATATACAGCTCTGGAATAAAATAAGAGACCACTGCATTTTTTTTCTGAAATCAGCATCTCTACATGTATTACAGCCATTTCATTCCAGCCTCTGTTGAATTCCAACACAAACACAAAGCTGAGCTACTTCAGTTCTTGCACCAGGAGTGGAATAAAGTCACCCAAGAACAACGTGAAAGACTTGTGGGGTGAGATTATTTTTAAAGTAGGGGCACATAGGGGCGAAAAAAATCAGATTTGGGTCACTTCAGGCTGCAGTGTGAACGTAGCCCAAGATATGTGGTCCTAAAACCGATACATATCTGATCTTTTGGCTTGCGACTTCAGTCTGAACAGCCAGGTCGCGTTCATCCGACCTGGGCGTGTTTCCTCCAGCGAGAGTGGCACAGGTAGGCGTTCACAATTGTACACAAACGTTCTTCTCGTCATGCGAAAATAGTATATGAACTCCGTATCAGTTAAGCGGCGAAGCACATAGCAATCCCACCGCTCTAGGCTGCGACTCCGCACCCACACGTTCCTTTCTGCAGGCGTTGCTGCCCCTGCCACCTTGTCCTTCTCCTTCTCCGTCTCCTCCTTAAAACAAATAAGCTGTACATGTTCTGGCTCTGGTACGACAGCAACTTTAAGCGACTTCCGTAAACATTGAACACGCTCACTGCGCATGACGTCGTGTCTTCCGAGGCGCATGCGGGACACTTTTGGGGCGTTTAAAGTACACACTGGAGATCACATACAAGTTGCATTTAATTGGAAATGTGAACGACCTCACAAAAAAATCAGATTTCACAAAAAAATCGGAATTGAGCATTAAGCCCTGCAGTCTGAACGTAGCCATACGCGATCGACTGACACTCGGCCTGACACTCAGCCTGCAATCGACCGGTAGATCGCGATCGACTGGTTGGGCACCCCTGGTGTTGAGTCTGATGTGTGGATACCTGTTAGACCAAACACACTGTTCCTTATACCTCCAGACCCCGCCCGTCCTCCACCCTCACTCTCCTCTTTAGTCCTCCACGTACTCCAGTTTAGCAGCTCTTTTTAAACCGTAGTTGTGGGCGGGGTTTAGACGCGTAACTCTAAATGTAACTATAGATCTTACTTGTGGAACGGTCTATTTTTATGTCAAAGCCAATTCACCTCAAATGCCTTTACGTTCTGCATCTGAACCATAACGTCTCCTCTTCTGAGACCCGTGAAGTCCTCCTCCTCTGAAGTGCTCTCTCAGCTGTCAGCGCACATCCTTCAGAGACGACCAGCTCTGCCCCTGCCGCTGCTCCTGCCAAAGCGCCTGCCCTAAACCCTAAACCTCGCCTGCCGTATTTATCTTAGTCACGTGAGGCCCTTCTCCAGAGGGGGCTGTCTGTCTGGCCCGTCCTGTCCACGTTCAGAACAGCTCACTCAGGCCAGACACTGTACCAGGAGGGGGTACGCTGGTGCACTCTAAAACACTCTATAAACTACACTCCATGGTGTACACGGCTTACTACACTTGGACTGAGTTGTTTTGAGTTGAATTGTGTGTACATTTTAGGCACTAGGCACATTAGACAATAGATTTCAGCCTCACAAGAACAGAAATGGGTAGTCAGTTTACTTTATTAATAAGGACAATGCAACATGACGACAAACAGCATCAATGTAAATATGCCGGAATTAGCACAAGAGCTACTTTACATCTGTTGTCCTAAGGCAGGTCAGAACAGAAGAACATTGATGACGGCAAGTTCACCACAACAGACCGTTCTCTGAGTTTAAGAAGAACATCTACCTGTGAGAGCATGTTTGATTATTTTTCAACCACTGTTTCAGAGTTCTTGAAGTTTGAGAAGGAACCACAGTTCCTGACATGGGCAGGTCATGTGTTCCATGACTGTGGTCCTCTGATAGGCGTCACCATTTGGCCAAATTTGGTCCTGCGTCTCCTGTGGTCAATACTCTCGTGTTAACTCGGTTAGTGTTTTTTTTACTTATAAAATCCATTAATGGTGGAAGAGCGAGTCCATTTAAAACTTTAAAAACAAGGCAAGCATCCATAAATTACGGAAGAGGATTAGGGCCACGTGAACAGATTTTTTTTATTATTCTGAGAATAAATCTCGGAATTTCTGAGAAAAAAAAGTCAGAATTTCTGAGATTAAAGTCAGTCAGTTTTTTTCACAGAATTAAAATAAATAAATAAATAAATACAAATCTTCACGTGGCCCTAATCCTCTTCCGTAATAAATACCTGAGAACTTTCAAGATCCAAAATATTATACTTACCTCAGATATTACAATAGTGATACTGTAGAGGCTTTTTCTCAAGTGTTTTCATTGTTTTTTGAAGGACTTTAGGGCCTTCAGGATGACCTCTGATGTATGAGACCATGTGGTACAGCAGTAAGATGTGACTGAAGATCATGGCGTGCATATACGCCTTTGCTGATTCTGTCGTCAGATAAGGTCTTATATATACTTCAGTATTTTTTTTAAAGAAATTGTACTTTTCTAGCATCATACTCATCAACAGTTGACAAGTAGTCGACGTGGGAACCAAAATTTTAGTCATTTTCAGCTACGTTATGTTTTTAAACGGTTGATAATTAAAGGTCCTTTATTACACAAAATGGATTCTTGGGAGTTTTAAGCCACATTTTAATGCTGTTACGTTTCATTCACACATGTTTGAGTAACTATTATGTACATTTCCAAAACTTAAAATGCTCTCTTCAGCTTGTGATGTCATGTAGTGGTAGTTTACAAGTGAACAGCTACTTTTTAACTTTAGTTCAGAAGAGGTTGGCAATTCCAGAGCTGAAATTATCCAAATGATTCTAAGAAGGTGTATGGAGTTTGAAAAACACATCGGAGCACATGACCTCACAAGGTGGAACAGAGAATATTCTTTTTGAGAGAAGAAATCAGTCTAAATATTTAAGAGTTGTGTGCTAAACGTGTGAATGAAACAAAACACAACTCCTCGTTTGTGATGAGTAAACAACATTATAACAGAGATCAGAAAATGGCGTAATACAGGCCCTTTAAAACAGCACTACACATTTCGAGGGACACAATAAGGTTTACTGTGCACAGAACCTTCCCTTAATGCAGGCGTTCTGTATTTTTGCAGTGCAGCGGGAGGAGGGGGTGCGAGGGGGTTTGATGTGGTAGACATTTGGAGAGCAGATGCTTCACAGTTTGTCAGGACTATCTCTCCTGGAGCCGCTCGGAGGTCAGGAGGAGAGGCAGCGCGTGAACAGCCTCTCGTGTCAGGACAGACAAAAACACGAGCTCGTACATAATGATGTCACTGTCACATGCGCCGGGAGAACAAGGCACACGCGGAGGACGGGCACTAACCACTGACAACACCTGAAAAGCCAGGCTGGAGAGAGAATACACAAACAGGAGCGAGAACAGTCACTTTACACTACTGGAACTCTATTTATAATGCTTTTTTATATATTTATGATGCTTTTTGTCTTTAGGCTTCTATTTTATTTTTATTCTTCTGTAGCCGGGAGTCTGTCAAAATTTCGTTACGCTTGCATAATGACAATAAAGAATCTTGAATCTACAGTATAGTGATGCTAGTTAAAGGTCCCATGGCATGAAATTTTCACTTTCTGAGGTTTTTGAACGTTAATGTGAGCTCCCCCCCATGGCTAAAACTTGCAAAATGTGTAAACTGAGCAATTGCCCAAACGGGCGAATTTAGACAAGGGAATTTTCTGATGTCTCAATCGGGGAAAGGTTTCCACCCCCCTGGTCGCGTTCATCCGACCTGGGCGTGTTTCCTCCAGTGAGAGTGGTACAAGTAGGCGCTCACAAATGTACAGAAACGTTCTTCTCGTCATGCGAAAGTAGTATATAAACTCTGTACAGGTGAAGCGGCAAAGCACATATCAATCCCACCACTCTTGGCTGCGTCTCCGCACCAACACGTTCATTTCTACGGACTGCCACTGCCCCACAAAACCTTGTCCTTCTCCTTCTCCTCCTTAAAGCAAATAAGCTGTACATGTTTTGGCTCCGGAACGACAGCAACTTTAGGCGACTTCCGTAAACATTGAGCACACTCACTACACGTGACCGCGTCGTGTCCTCCAAGGCGCATGTGGGACACTTTTGGCGCGTTTAAAGTTCACACTGGAGATCACATACAAGTCGCATTTAATTGGAAACGTGAACAACCTCGCAGAAAAATCGGATTTCACAAAAAAATCGGAACTGAGCATTATGCCCTGCAGTCTGAACGTAGCCATAGACACACATTACTCACGATCGACTGACACTCTGCCTGCGATCGACTGGTAGACTGCGATCGACTGGTTGGGCACCCCTGGTCTAACAGGTATACACACTTCAAACTCCGCCCCTGCAGCCAGATGTTTCTATCAGAAACACCTGAGTGGTCCTGCGTGATGTCACATAGTACTTGAAATTGCAGCGACCACTGGAACCAAGGAAACACAGGGATTTTTTCTAAACAAGAAAACTGCAAATTGATCTACTCTGTACTAAAGTAATGGACGAGGGAAGGAGATAGTACTATTAGGGAAGACAGTAGTGTTTGAAATGATGGTCCAGGTCAGAAGAAAGTACTTCATAAAGCTAAAGATCCTCCCCTTCAGTTTTGACACAGACGACGACTATTACGACCAAAACATATTTACTGTCATACGGATTATTGTCCACTGTTCATGAACAATTCTTGTATTTTGTCTTACTTTAACATGGGCCCCTTCGCTCTGTCAGTGTTGTACATCCGAGGCCAGATTTCCCACAGTCCCCTGCTCTCTTTCTCTTTCAACTGCTTTTTAATGACTTCCAGAACACGATGTGAAATGAACAAACCTGGCAACCCTTTCCTCGCCCTCCTCACCCCTGTCCTTCCTCTCCCATCCCTCTCTCCTCTCCTTCCCCTCTCACCCCTCTCTCATCCCTCCCTCCTCACCCGTCCCTCCTCTCCTTCCCCCTCCTCTCACCTCGCTTTCCTCACCCCTCTCTCCTCTCCCATCCCTCTCCTCTCTCATTCCTTTCTCCTCTCTTATCCCCTTCTCCTCTCTCATCCCTCCCTCCTCTCTCATCCCTCCCTCCTCACCCATCCCTCCTCTCCTTCCCCTCCTTCACCCTCCTCTCACCTCACCCTCCTCACCCCTGTCCTTCCTCTCCCATCCCTCTCTCCTCTCCCATCCCTCTCTCCTCTCACCCCTCTCCTCTCTTATCCCCCTCTCCTCTCCTCTCCCATCCCTCTCTCCTCTCTTATCCCTCTCTCCTCTCTCACCCCTCTCTCCTCTCCCTTCCCTCTCTCCTCTCTCATCCCTCTCTCCTCTCCCATCCATCTCTCCTCTCTCACCCCTCTCTCCTCACCCATCCCTCTCTCCTCTCCCATCCCTCTCTCCTCTCCCATCCCTCTCTCCTCTCACCCCTCTCTCCTCACCCATCCCTCTCTCCTCTCCCATCCCTCTCTCCTCTCTTATCCCTCTCTCCTCTCTCATCCCTCTCTCCTCTCCCATCCATCTCTCCGGTCACCCCTCTCTCCTCTCCCATCCCTCTCTCCTCTCTTATCCCTCTCTCCTCTCTCACCCCTCTCTCCTCTCTCATCCCTGTCTCCTCTCTCACCCCTCTCCTCTCATTCCTCTCTCCTCTCATTCCTCTCTCCTCTCCCATCCCTCTCTCCTCTCTCATCCCTCTCTCCTGTCTCATTCCTTTCTCCTCTCTCATCCCTCCCTCCCTCACCCGTCCCTCCTCTCCTTCCCCTCTTTCGCCCTCCTCACCCCTCTCTCCCCTCTCTCCCCTCTCCCATCCCTCTCTCCTCTCTTATCCCTCCCTCCTCTCCTGTCCCTTGTCCTCCTCTCCCACCCCTCCCTCCTCACCCCTCTCCCTTCTCTTCTACCCGTCCCTTGTCCTCCTCTTACCCCACTCCCTCCTCTCCTCCCCTCACTCCTCACCTCCTCCCTCCTCTCTCCCTCCCTCCTCTCCCATCCCTCTCTTGTCCTCCTCTCACCCCTCCCTCGTCTGTCGGTGGATGGACCCTACAGGAAACTGCTGTATTTAAGAGCCGGGGATACTGTTTCCAACCACAATTACGCGTCCTCTGTGTGTTTACGGATACGCACTTTTTTACAGCGCCGTTCCCTTCAAGGACAGGCCCGCTAAAAGGCCTTCTAGAGTTACCAGCTATCAAGAGGAGTCTAAATGATACTTGAAATATGTCATTGGGATGAGGGAATATAATATGTGCCGGTGTGTAATCCATAGCTGTTCGTGTCCTGGGATCAAAGTGCGGTGTTGGTCCGTGTTGCTTGCACATGTGCCGTAGAAAGACGATGGGAGGTTTTTTGAGCGAGGCAGAAACTCAAATCCTGACCAGGCATGTTTAATAGCAGTTTAAGGATGTGATTAAAGAAACATTGTCGAGCTTTTGTTTTGGTTACTTTGAAATAATATATGCAAATTGTGTTGAAAGTTTCCGTTGCGTATAATAATTCAATCATAATGTCTTTAGCTGCAGTGAGTAAACTGCTGGCACTGGCTGTGTGCTGCAGGGGTTTAGGACAGTTTGTTTTACATGTTAGTATCAGTAAACGGCTGGCACTGGCTCAGGGAGTGCAGGTGGTCCCAGAATGGCCTGTGTATAAACAGATTTGGTATTCATTCATACTTTTGTGTCTGTGTTTCAGGAGTGGCAGAACTCCATTCAGAAGAACGCGGGCCTGGCTTTTATCGAACTCATCAATGAAGGAAGGTAATGTCACTAGTGTTTGCATTTAAATATATATATATATATTCTGTATATATAAAATCAGCAGTATCTGTATGTGCTACACTCACCTACGCTCACATCTGGTATATTTTAGAAATACAATACCAGAGTGGAAATGTCTGATTTTGTTTTTCAGGTTCAAGTACTTTGAAAGGGCTACATTAATTTATTTTACTCATCTTCACATTTGGGGTCATGGCTTGTAGAATCAAATTTAAAGGGATATGCCACCCCCAGGTCAAACTTGGGCATCTCCCCACAGTCCAGAGACTAAAATACGTGGTGGAAAGCGTTTTTCTGGTGACACAGCCATTGTCCAGGTCTGTCAGCACTGACCGCCGCGGTATCTGCAGCTACTCCGCGTTAGACTGGAGTCTAATGTCGCCAGAGAAAGATTTCGGCCAAAAGGAATTAATTTGCTCGATGCGTTTCCCAATTACTTTCTGTGTATTGCGCATTCATATCGAGTGCAAATAAATGTGCAAATCAACACGGAGAGCTTGACTTGGTCATTTTGGGTGGGAACTATTTTTCAGTGTGGAAAAAGAAAGCCGAAGCACAGAGCACGCTGACAGGGGAATCCCAGTTACGCACCAGGAAGGGAGTTCCCCTGTTACGCAGCGTGGTGCGTGCTTTGTCTGTCTTTTTCCGCACTGAAAAACAGATCCTCAGAGAGAACATTCCTCAGAGTCCTTCTGGCCTCAGAGAGAGGAGACTGCGCCATATAAACCAACATCGAGCTTGAACCGACATCACAGACATCCATGTTCCCTGATCATGAGGCAAAAGCCTCTGAAGACCCATCGAGCTGTCCCCTTGTTAGCTGCTCTATAGGAACAGCCTCGTTTCCAGTGTGACCCAGGTCCATGGAGCACTGCAGTCACAGGCCCTGGGCTTCTCATCAGGAGAGTCGGGGAAATTATGTCCAAGGCCAAACGTATGTGTACTAGGGTTATAACTTTTTGAACTTTTTTTCCTGCATCATGATTGGATTAACTTTTTGGTATAATTGAAGAAACCAAACTCCATTTTCAATACTCTTTTAAAAAAGTCCCCCCGAAACAAAAAAGTATTAAATACACATTACAGCCAATGATATGAAATGCAAAGCCGTGCTAAGTTACCACAAGGGCCATGACAAGTCAATTTGACTGAAAATGGATGAATGATAAGTTGTACTGCCATCATACTATACTGGAGTTTCAGTTTCTCTTATTGCTTTCACTTTATAAGACATGTCAATTTGGGGAAATCTGTCTTGTTTAGTAGTGATATTTTGTAGCCTACAGCTTTCCCACAATCCTGGAGTTTCAGTTTCACTTTCACTGTATAAGACATGTAGACTGTAGAGGTTGTTGGTAGGCTTTACGAAAACTTCATTTTGAGTCCGGGGGGACTTTTTTCAAAAATATGACCAAATGAAGGTCAATTCGTTTCATTAATGGCAAAAGTTCATCAAAATATGATACAGGGTATAGAGGTTGTAAAAAAGTTATAAACCTAGTGTACGTGCTGGTGAAACAGCTCAGCTCATGGGCCATCTGCTGACCCTCCTGTTCCACTGGCTACTTCACACTCTGACCCAGACTCCGGACCAGACTCTGACCCAGACTCTGGCCCAGACTCTACCCACACCCTGGCCAACGCTTCTGGCCAGACCTTGCTCCAGACTCTGGCCCAGACTCTGGCCCAGACTCTACCCCACACCCTGGCCAACGCTTCTGGCCAGACCTTGCTCCAGACTCTGGCCCAGATTCTACTCCACAACCTGCCCCACACTTCTGCCCAGACTCTGGTCCAGACCCTGGCCCAGACTCTGGCCCAGCATGTGGCCTGAGCTTAGCCCCACCCTGGTGGCTCTGGAGCTCTGGAGTGTCTGGTCTGTGTGGTGCTGTCCAAGGTGCTGAGGAGGAGCACGGACTGGACACACCCAGTCTCTGTGTGCACTGAGCTGTGGGCCTCAGTAACTGGAGACAGCTGACAGTAACGTGGTGAGAAAGAAACTAAATACATGCAGCAAAAAAACAAAGGGATACATTTCTATGTTTTAAATCCACAATATTAATATTATTTTCTGATCTATGTTATCATGTTTCCTCATCACAAACACACCTGGAGTTGTGTTTTGTTTCATTCACACATTAAACACACAAACCCTGCATATTTAGGTTCTTCTCTCAAACAGGAAACGCCTTGTTCCACCTTGTGATGTCATGTGGTAATACAGGAAGTGCTCCACTGCGTTTTAAAACTCCACACTCCTTCACTAGAATAATATGGATCATTTCAGCTATTGTAATGAGCTGTTAACTATCGCTTCATGAAATCACAAGGTGGAAAAGAACAAATCTTTGTAGATATAGACAGATTAATAATAAAGGATTACTCAAACATGTGTGAATGAAACAAAACACAACTCCAGGTCTGTTTTTGAGGAGGAAACGACATTCTAACGTGACTTAAAGCTCACAAGAGTCAGTTTTGCATAACAAGGACCTTTAGTAGCTGTCTTTGATGAAAACGATGCTAGGCTAATGATCTGTATAATGCGATCGAGCCCGGCTGTTTATTACGTTCATTAAAGACGCCAGTGAGAGTGGGCGGGGCTTGTTGTGGGGTGGATCTGGTGGCTGATTGGTCAGGCTTGGCGGCACTCAGAGGTTCATTAGGACAGTGGCGGACACGGTTGGGCGGTCCGGTGATGGTTGGGTCAGGGTTTGGTGATGCTCCAGTGGCTCGGCACACAGGGGCTGTCCAGGGACGGGGGCGCTCAATAGGCTTTTGTTGTCATGACTGCTGTTCAATTCTGCTGTATTGATTTTTCCAGCAGTTACATTGTCGAGTGGGAATAAAAGGAGGGTTTCAATGTTTTTCAGTGGTTTTTAATTTGTCAGTTATTATTTTTAAAGGGCCATATTTCTGATCTATGTTATAATGCTGTTTTCTCATCACAAACAGACCTGTACCTGGAGTTGTGTTTGTTTCATTCACATGTTTAACACACAAACCCTGCATATTTAGGCTGTCTGTTTCTTCTCACAAACAAACACCACCTTTTGATGTCATGTTGTAATACAGAAAATGCTCCACTGTGTTTTTAAAGGGATAGTGCATGTTTTTTTTTAAGTTTTTAAAAAAAAATGTTAATCTGTATGGGTTCTCTTCTAAAAGTGTCGTACGGTAACACTGGCTTACCTCTGACAGTCTCGTCTCAACGCGGTTCAGCTCGGGTTCTGGAGCTCACGTAAGTAGGTCCAGTAAGTTTGCGGGGACATTTAATAAAGCTTGTTTTTCTTCTCAAAACATTTGTCCAAAAAGTGATGTATATTTCCGTCACAGACGGTTGTCCGAAAAAATCCAGCAGCCTAATTCGCATTGTTCACTTTTCTCCCAAAGTTGTATAACTGCGCGCGTAGCCTAGCCTACCTAGCCTGTTCACTTGTAAACATTCGCCGTCGCCGTACCGCATCTGCCGTAACCATCCGCTTACGAGTGAACAGGCAATAGAGCTAACGTGGGCGGAGTGATACGAATCTAGAGAAAATATGCAAATGCGAAATACGCTGCTGGATTTTTAGCTGTTTGTGACGCAAATATATCACTTTTCGGACAAATGTTGTTTTGAGAAGAAAAACAAGCTTTATTAAATGTCCCCGCGAACTTACCGGACCTACTTACGTGAGCTCCAGAACCCGAGCAGAACCGGGCTGAGACGAGACTGTCAGAGGTAAGCCAGTGTTACCGTACGACACTTTTAGAAGATTAACTTAAAAAAAAAACCCTGCACTATCCCTTTAAACTCTATGCACCTTTACTAGAATCATTTGGATAATTTCAGCCCTAGTGTTTCTTAATTGCTTAATTGTGCCCCTGTGTGTACCCCTATGTGTCCTGTGCCCCTGTGTGTGCCCTTGTGTGTACCCCTGTGTGTACCTGTGTGTACCCCTGTGTGTACCCCTGTGTGTACCTGTGTGTACCCCTGTGTGTGCCCCTGTGTGTGCCTCTGTGTGTGCCCTTGTGTGTACTCCTGTGTGTACCTGTGTGTACCCCTGTGTGGGCCCTTCTGTGTACCCCTGTGTGTACCCCTGTGTGGGCCCTTGTGTGTACCTCTGTGTGTACCCCTGTGTGTACCCCTTTGTGTGCCCTTGTGTGTACCCCTGTGTGTACCCCTGTGTGGGCCCTTCTGTGTACCCCTGTGTGTACCCCTTTGTGTGCCCTTGTGTGTACCCCTGTGTGTGCCCCTGTGTGTGCCTGTGTGTCCTGTGCCCCTGTATGTACCCCTGTGTGTGCCCCTTTGTGTGCGCCTGTGTGTCCTGTACCCCTGTGTGTCCTGTACCCCTGTGTGTCCTGTACCCCTGTATGTACCCCTGTGTGTGCCCCTTTGTGTGCCCCTGTGTGTCGTACTCCTGTGTGTGCCCCTGTTCCTCCCCAGGCTGCTGTGCCACTCCATGAAGGAGCACATGGTGCGTGTGGCCAACGAGGCCCAGTTCATCCTGAACAGACAGAGAGCCGAGGACGCACACAGACACGCTCAGTTTCAGGTGAGATCTCCTCCTGTTTTTACTCACTTCAAATGTGAAAAACAACACAACTAGTTTATTTTAAACAATTTGCAGTGGTTCAAAGTTACTCCTCACTTGCCCTATGCATTCTGAGCATCCTAATTATTCACAGCGATGAGTTTATAAGTGATTTTCAAAGACCACAGCGGTGTTTTGCAGTGACTGTAACGCGAGCAACAACTAGCATGATAACACGCACTTCCTGATTATAGGGCAGTAAAATTAATCTTATTTAGATAAATCAATAGAATACAATATATCTGCACTGGAGCAAGACACATTTTGCTCAAATACATGAGAAAAATCAGATACAGGTCCTTAATATCCGTATTTGAATACATGTATTATGTATTTATTATTTATTATTAATACATTTATTATTATTTAAAACCTCAAAGTTTGATTATTTGAGTGAAGTTTATATTTGTATTTCACAAGCAGCAGATGTAACAGTTCCCTGGCAACCACACTGTAAACAAGGGTTATAACAAGCTATAAATATACAAATAATTATTTTTCCTTAAATGTATTTTTAAACTGTCAGAAAAAAGCAGTTCTTGTGCATAAATTGTCCCTGAATTTTGGATAGACTGTTCTGTGTAGATGACATGGATCATTTGCCTGCCATATCCAGACTCATATCTCTGTTTATTTTTATACAGATCGATATCAGTGCTGTCCCCAGTCAAACATGATCATCTAATCAGATTAGTTTATTTCAGTAACACGACTGAAATGGCGGAGCTCATTGGTCACATGTCATTTACAAACAAAACTACATTTCTCTCACCTCAGATTAAGTTTAGAGTTTAGAAATCCGTGATGTTTTTCAGTCCCCTGTGATGTATTTTTTCCTTTCTTTTTTCCTCGTAAGCAGACATACTTGTATTGATACAAACTGACTTTGTGTTTCCCTGATTGGCTAATCCACCTGTCAGTCACACCCAACAAATTTCTCTTTCCTCTCTACCTTCTCCTTGATTCCTCTCCTCGATTCTAGAGGAAATGGGTGATGAAGTCCCGCCCACAGAGGAGACACAGGGAGGAGAGAGGGTCTAAACTCCTCACTAAGTCCAATAAAGTTTGATTCTTTTCTCTGATGTCTGCCTCCTGGAGCCTCCCTCATGTTCACTCCTTTCCTTCTGTGGTTTTCTTCGGGACACCACTTAATATGACACATTTGACTGACAGCTGAAAAAGAAGATCGAGGAGAGGAATCGCGGAGAAGGAAGCGAGCAAAGAGAAATGACACATGGCCACAGACTCATATTTTCAGGAAGTATTATGTGCAACTTTCTGCAATTTTCAACTTCTTTTCCACAAACTGACACTTGGCTGATGTAAAACTATGGTAAATATTTAGCTACCGAACAAAGTCTTAATTAGAAAAACATGAAAACCTGTCATACACACGCTAAAACCTGTGTAAAAGAGCAGTCAGCGTACTAATCCTGTGTAGAAGCACTACTTTATCTGTGGATCCACCATCTGCCCAGAGAACAGGCGAATGTGCCAATGAACGCCAAGATCCTATTAGCATAAAGCTCCATTCTGTGCTTTGTGTCCCGGTGTGGCCTGTGGGATTAGCAGCTAATAATTCCTTCAAAGGAGTCATTACTGCACAAAGAGCCGAGAGCCGTATCCGGTTAGGACGTGTACTTGGAAGATATTGGGGTTAATTTCATTTGCATAAACTGGTACATTAGCAAAGTCAAAATAGGATTCAACTATAGACTGATTTAATTTTCATTACAGTACAGTATTTTCTGCTGTAATTTCTCTCAGTAATGAAGCTGGTCAATCCAAAATGTAAAGGAGCTGAGTTTTACTGGCAGATCTACTTCATTTTAAAGGTCCTATATTACACAAAATTGACTTTTAAAGGGATATGCCACCCCCAGGTCAAATTTGGGCATCTCCCCACAGTCCAGAGACTAAAATAAGTGGTGGAAAGCGTTTTCCTGCTCACCCAGCCATTGTCCGAGTCTGTCACCACTGACCGCCGCAGTATCTGCTGCTCCTCCGCGTTAGACTGGAGTCTAACGTCGCCAGAGAAAGATTTCGGCCAAAAGGAATTAATTTGCTCGATGCGTTTCCCAATTACTTTCTGTGTAGTGCGCATTCATATCGAGTGCAAATAAATGTACAAATCAACACGGAGAGCTTGACTTGGTCATTTTGGGTGGGAACTATTTTTCAGTGCGGAAAAACATAGCCGAATCACGCAGCACGCTGCCAGGGGAAACCCTGTTACGCACCAGGAAGTGAGTTCCCCTGTTGCCAGCGTGGTGCGTGCTTCGGCTGCAGCAGATACCGCGGCGGTCAGTGGTGACAGACTCGGACAATGGCTGGGTGAGCAGGAAAACGCTTTCCACCACTTATTTTAGTCTCTGGACTGTGGGGAGATGCCCAAATTTGACCTGGGGGTGGCATATCCCTTTAAGAGCTTTAAGCCCTTATAATGTTGTTCTTCAAAAACAGACCTGGAGTTGTTTTGTTTCATTCACACATGTTTGAGTAATCCTGCATTAGTCTGTCTACCTCTCCAAGGCTCCACCTTGTGATGTCATTCAGTGGTAATTTTCACATTAACAGCTCCTTTTATCTTTAGTTCCTGTAGAGACTGGCAACTCCAGCTTCCAGCAGACACATTTGACCTCAAGAGCTGCTTAATCAAAATATCTGTACTGGGGCAAATGTAGTTCGAATACATATGAATAAATTGGGTACAGGCCCTTTAAACACAGATATAAACACAAAGAAACAGTGGATGAGGTATACTTTCCTTTTTCCTCATCCAATCATAAATTAGGACATAATTACACAATATATTTATAATTATATTTGTTTTCCCTGTGAGTCATTGCCTCAAGTGGAGTTCAAGTATCTCGGGGTCTTGTTCTCGAGTGAGGGGAGGATGGAGCGTGAGATTGACAGGCGGATCGGTGTAGCGTCGACAGTGAAGCGGTCGCTGTACCGGACCGTTGTGGTGAAGAGGGAGCTGAGCCGAAAGGCAAAGCTCTGGATTTATTGTCGATCTACATTCCTCCCCTCACCTATGGTCATGAGCTCTGGGTAATGACCGAAAGGACGAGATCGCGGATACAAGCGGCCGAAATGAGTTTCCTCCGCAGAGTGGCTGGGCGCTCCCTTAGAGATAGGGTGAGGAGCTCAGTCACACGGGAGGTGCTCGGAGTAGAGCCGGTGCTCCTCCACGTCAAGAGGAGCAGCTGAGGTGGCTCGGGCATCTGTTCTGGACGCCTCCTGGATGTCTACGGAGAAGACCCAGGACACGCTGGAGGGACTATGTCTCCCAGCTGGCCTGGGAACGCCTTGGGGTCCCCCCGGAGGAGCTGGAGGAAGTGTCCGGGGTGAAGGAAGTCTGGGAGTCCCTGCTTAGACTGTTGCCCCCGCGACCCGGCCCCGGATAAGCGGAAGAAAATGGATGGATGGATTTTGATTTTAATTTATTATAATTATCAGTCCTGGAATTGCCAATCTCTACTGAACTAAAGATAAAAGGAGCTGTTAACTTGAAAATTACCACTACATGACAGAGGATTTTGAGCTCTAGAGATGAAGACAAACCAATAATAAAGAGTTACTGAAACATGTGTGAATGAAACAAAACACAACTCCATTATAACAAAAAAAACTTAAAGTTAAAAACTTAAAAACAAACTTAAAGCTCACAAGAGTTAATTTTGTGTATTTATTTCACACAAAGCCTGCCATATCTTTTACCTACAATAGACAATGGTACTTTTATACTCTTACTTCAGTAATTTCTTGTGCTTTATTGTTGTATTTTGGTAATATTACTTTGTACAGTTCTCTTACTCCTCTCATCTCTGCCCTGCCATCCATCTTGTACCTGTGACGAGCGATGACTTCCTTATCTCCACAAAGCAGCCTCCATCAAACCACCTCATGTCCTACCCCTCTGTCGCCTCCTTGACCCGCTCGGATAAACCGGTCAGTTATATATATACTTATATGTATGCATCGCCATGACAACAGCGATCAAGGCCAGCCTGACAAACCCTCCTCCCACTTCACCCTTTCTCAGATTGAAAAGCAGATACGACGTTTTCACAATTAAGTACACGTCAACCCAAAAACGCCGCGCGGTCCTGAAGTGATAAATAATGTTTGATGTATCCTCCCTTCCTTCGGCCGAGCGAAGCAAACGCAATGTGACGCCTGGAGATTAAGTTATCCTTCCTCGTGAAAAATAAACCCAACTATGATCTCTGACAGAATTCAAATTTGAAGCTCAGAAATTCAATTAACTTCCAGCTACTGTTAGTAAATTAGATTGGAGATATTAGTGAGAGTTCCCCGGCGGGTGGGAGAGAGGCACAAATGACTCTTAGCACCTGGAAGAGCGAAGATGCGATGGAGCCGTATTGGATTTATGAATTAGCGTGACAGTCCATGAAGAATTTCCCAGACAGATTGCGTTCCACTGGATTCGGTTTCTAGTTAGTTCCTGGTATCCGTCTTTGTTTGTGGTGAGGGAAGCTCTGGAGAAGGAACTGGCAGCGTGAATGTTTAAGGAGGGTTTATTACATTTCTATGGTATAACAACTGCTCACACATAACATACTTAGATCACCATGTTACCTTTTACTCTTTGTTTTTGCTAGGGGAAACTATTCCACATTGCATCAGCTTTGTGAAGTTGCATTTTTATTTTTTATTTATTCAATATTTTAGGCAAGTCAATTGAGAACACCTAATTTGCAATGACGACCGGGCCAAGAGGCGGTGTAAAACAGGACAGGCAGAATACACTCACACGTCAATCATAACACAGAACAGACAATAGAAACATGAAACATTGGCAGATTACAGATATAAAAGTCTAAAAAGCTTGTGCAATGATCCTATAAAATAGTCTGGACTGAATTTTTAAAAGTCGACAGAGGTTAAAAACAAACTAAGGTTTAAAAAGTCTATTGAAGGTGGTTCCAGTCACCTGATGCCCAAAACCGACTAGTAGTTGCAATGTATTATTTTGCATTCTACTCTTGTATATTTATGAAAAATAAATATGAATGAAAAATATATTCTTTTGCCTAAAGAAGGTACTGCAAACAATGTACTCACAGTTTGTAGTCAAACAATGTTGTGGATGAGTTGGTTCTGAATTCTATGTAATTTGGTGAAAATTACCATATCTACCTAAAAATATTAGCTGAGGTCATCAACCATCAGTTCCTCTGGATCCTAAACAATCTTCATCCTCATTGGCCATGAAAACCCATATCACTTAGGTCGTTTTCACACCTGCCTTGTTTGGTTCGTTTAAAACAAACTAGAGTTTGTTTGCTCCTTTGATTCGGACCTTTTGGGCTGGTGTGAATAAAAAACAAATCAAGATCTCGATCCGGAGCAAACAAGTGAACCACAATACCATTCGAATCCTGGTGCAGTTCGTTTGAGGTGAGAATGCAGACCGGACTCGATCCGACACAAGTTGGCTTTTTGTACTTAACGAGCTCCCGTTGAGCATTATGGGAAACGGAGGCTAACGAAACGAAACTAAACTATGCTTACTTACGTTTTGCGTGAAGAGCAAGAGTCACAACTTGATGCGCGCATATGAGCGCTGTGCTCTATAGCCGTCTTGCCCTGTGTCTTCGTCGTTTGGAAATTGATTGTACAGTAGTGTAAACCTCACGATGCTGCTCAAACTTTTGTGCGAACTGTAAAAACTGAGCAAACCATATCGCTATGACGACACTGAAAACGGCACGCAACGCCATGATTCTCCTCCTTCACGTGTTTGGACATGGGCTTTGACACGGCTCATTTCTGTCCAATGGCTTAGCGACCTCAGCACACGTGGTTTTGTTTATAGACGTTGGTCCACGTAGAAAAAATACAGTGTGAAAGCGAACTGCACCAAAAAAAATAAAAATAAAAAAATAAAAATTTGGTCCGGCCCAAAGCAAGTGAACTATTGGACCTTCCTGGTGTGAATACGCCCTTAGAAGCACCCACTGTCTCACTTCTTCTTTTTCCCGAATCTATAAAAAAAGTTGGACACAGATCATTTCAGTACAAAGCCCCTTCAGAGGGAATAGATTACCCACACCCTTAAGAACTTTAACAACAACATAAATCATCTTTGTTTTCATATCTCAAAACTCTATGTTTATGTTTTTAGTCTGTCTTTTTTATTTTTCAATTTGTTCTATTGTGTTTCCATTTGTTTATATCATTGTTATATAATGTATATTGTATTTTTGTATATATAAATAATGGGAGAAGGGCATGAGGGAGCAGTCTGTCTGGTGTATGTTTTATAAAGTAAACCTGTAAGTTTTGTATTGTATTAGTCTATTGTATTGGGTATTACGAATGTTTTGTGTTTCTGTACCCCCTCGAAAACGAAATGGCACAGTTCAAGGGGCATTCCAATAAAATAAATACAATATCCAGTCAATCTCTGTCTCTTATAGTGGGACACAGATAGACCACGCTTATGAAATCTGAAATCAGTTTAACAGAGCACACACCCACTCCCTCTGGCCCTCAGATTAAGACCTCCAACCCAAACCACTTCACCATAACCCTTCACAAACACCATCCCCGTGACACGTCTCGCCCTTGTTCTTCTTCTCTGTTTACGATGGCCTCACGAGTATGACAGCGCCACCATAAGCTCGTCTGATTTAACACCTCGGAGCCGCCGCTAACCTTGACACACTGTATTGGCCCTATTTCCTCCACGCTCTAATGGTCTCCGGAGGGGGGAAGGGGGGCGGCGGAGTGATTTAAGGCGCGCGTGGTGAGGCGGCGGGATATATGTGCGCGCTGTCGGCTAATATGTGTAGGCACTGGAGTGTGGTGGATGAAGCCGTGACGCTCCGCCCGGTGATGAATGTCCCTTTGGAGAATACGGGGCTTTGTAGGAGCACAGAGGTCTTAAGTGCTTAGTCCATTATAAACTGCTCTATCACTGAGATGGGGAAGCGATGTTGTGCGATTGGTAAAACAAGATTATATTTTTAGCTGGCAGGTATAAAAATGCTTCCCCAGGCCCTTTACACAAAAAGAAAGGACTTTTAAAGAGGCTGTACCAGATTTTTGGGGAATAAAGTCTATTCTGTCTTGCCACAATACAGATACATTGTAAAAATTAGGTCACGGTCTACTCTCCACTTCTAATTATAAAGCATTTTTATCCTCCGTGAACCAGGAAGTAAGGCTGGTGAGCTCTTAGCATGCTAGTTGTTGTTAGCATTACTGTAAAATGCGCTTACAACTCATTCTGATGAATAATTAGGATGCCCTGAAAGCAGAAGGAATAACTTCGGACCACTGTAAACTGTTTAAATCAGGGGTGTCAAACTCATTTTAATCCGGGGGCTGTAACCAACCTACTTGGATCCCAAAGGGGCCGGATCAGAAAACTCATGGAATATATACCCCAAAAAGAGCAATAAGTCCAAATATTTGTGCAGAGAAATGCAAATCTATTACAGAAGTCTTTTTTTATTTGATGAACTTTCTTTTACAAAATATTGTAATATTATGAACAACCTGAAACTTTAAGAAAAATGCAATTTCAACACAAGCGTACAGGTTTCCCATTCACCTCTGTGAACAAATAGGAATTAGTTCATTTTTCTTGGAAAATCCTGCATTCTGCGTCCACTTTTCTTATTTTTGACATTTTGCCGATGAAGGTGTCACGGTCAACAGTCAAAACGATGGTCCTTTAAGAGGCAAGTCTTCATTTGTGCTGCTCTGGTGGGAGGCGCTGGAGACGCTGCTATGTTAAGCTGTGCAGAAAAGAGGCACAGAAAATGACCAATATTTTTATAGAAAATTTAAATATGATTAAAATATTTTAATAGAAAATCAGCCGAGGGCCAGATTAAAGGTCTTGGAGGGCCAGATCTGGCCCCCGGCCCGCATGTTTGACACCCCTGCATTAAATGAACTAGTTGTGTTTAGTACAAGTCCGGGACAGTGACTTTAACGGGGAAGCACTACCTGGATATAACCTGATGACATCACAAGGTGGAACTGAATGTTTTGGGGTCGAGACAGTGTAAATATGCGAGGTTATGCCAGCATGAGGGACATAAACAAATCACAGTATGTCCTGATGACGAAACATGTTTATTTGGTATAATATAGGAGCTTTAAAGGTGCACTGTGTAACTTTTCTGATGGAGGGTCTGCCACCTGCTTTTGTCAATGGAGATGTTGCTTTACTTGGAAGGTACGACAATATGGCAGTAAACTTATTTATTTCCATGGAGACAAGTAGGTGAGACCACCAGGCCAAGTTACAGGTCAGATCTGTGGAGAGGCGACCTCACTCACAGTATTGTACCTGTTTTAACTAATTTATATGTAATTTTAACTAATTTATATGTCATTTTAATTGTGTTTTAATTGTCTTTTTGCTGCCTCTAGGTCAGGGCTCCCTTGAAAAAGAGGTTTTTAATCTCAATGGGATTTCCCTGGTTAAATAAAGGTTTAATAATAAAAATTAAAAAAAAGTATGTTTTTAAAGGAGAAAAAAAAACATGATTCATTGAATTGAATCAAAGTTTGTATGGCAGGTTTTTAAGATTCCCTAATTTGACTTATGATGGGATAATACCTGTAATTCTATACAAAAGTTTGATTTGTCAGAGTCTACAACATGGGTGTTAGTTTAGCACTGAGTGTGTATACATGCACTCAGGTATCCCAGTTAAGACCTTTTTTTTTTTTTTTTTTGAGTATCCTGGTGATGTGTATCCTAATTTCAGTATCCTGGATAAGCCAGTATCCCACCAGGATACTCTCACTGGGTTTTTCTGAGAGTATCCTGGATACTGTGGCCTGTATCCTGATTTCTCACCACGGGGGTCTTACTGAGCATGTGCGAACTGAAGTAACAGATATGGTAAGGACTCAAACTTCTACCAGGGCTGTTCAAGTAATAATAATTTATACCTGTAAACAAATTGAACTTCTCCTGTTATCACTTATACCTGTAAACAAAATAAAGCAGTGTACTGTTTAAAACAGCCACCTTTTGACACCAGGTTCACCTCTGTGGCTGGTTGTACTGCTCTTGAACTGACGCTGTGAGACTCTGTCATATTTGAGTTAAAAACGCCTTTTACTGAAGCTGTGACAGAGCTTCACAGTCTTATGTTCTTGCTTGAACGTATATCTTTTTTGTTGTTGTTGGAAACCTGTTGAAAAGCCTAAAGTGAGCAAAGATGCCACATGTTTAGATCCTTGCCATATCTTACCATAGCAAACGCTCTAAATAACCAGCGTGTGCACAGGGAGCGCCTGTAAACACCATATCCAGAATACAGTCACAAGTTGAGATAAGGCTCATAACCGCGATACTTGTGTGCATGTAAACACACCAAGTATAGAATTCCCTGGCCTGATGTCATGTTTTCCAACCAGGAAGTAAAATTTGAAGCCTAAAAAATTGCCAAACTGGGAGCACAAGTGTGAGATTTGTAGCAAAATCTTAAATATAATTATCTTGTCATGCGCACTTTAATGTCATTCTGTGGTAGCACCTCCATCCAGAAGAAGAAGCGGTATTAATTCTTTCATGGAGGACTGTTCTCCATATGCTCTGTTAACACATGTGAATATGTTTTTCCTAAACCAGTCGAGCTGTTCTCAGTACGCCGCAGAGAGGAGAGAGGAGGAGAAGCTACACCACCATCTTCTGAACGCCGCCCATCACCGCAACCATGTCACCGCCAACCAGCTCCTGCAGAAGATCATCAACACCCTGACCAACCAGCAGGGGGCCTGGGGGACGCCGGCAAACAGGTAAACCACACTCTCTTTTCTATGTCTTTAAAGGACACATATTATGCATTCTTTGTATTTTCGGTGGCCTTTAAACATGCCCTTGAGTTGTTTTTGGCATCTCATGTTTCAGAACTTAAAATAGTGACTATATATGGAACTAGATATTATATTTCAGCTTCGGTGCTTCTTGGAATCTGTTGTAGGAGTCGATCTACTGGCAGCAGATTACCATGGAAAAGCAATTAAACTAGCTGATAAGGATGTCTTTCTTATAACCTACATGCCCAAACATATGCTTGTAAAGAAGAAGAAGAAGTGACTTTATTGATCTCACACAGGAGAAATTCTTCTCTGCATTTAACCCATCCTGTTATTAGGAGCAGTGAGCAGCACATGACTGCGCCCGGGGACCATCTCCATGATCTTCTTTCTTTGGTCAGGACCACAGCTGGAGGATTTTACCTATGGTGCATGTTTTGGGTTGATGGGGGAAACCGGAGTGCCCGGAGGAAACCCACCCAGACACAGGCCTTCGCACTGTCAAGGGGCATTTTTTTGTCTCCTTTTCAAACTCTCCTGCAGTGTGAGCTGACTCGTCTTTGGCTGGGTTGCCTGTAACTCGCTGTATTGTGTCGGGTGTCTGTTTTTGAGGTGCCGTATCGGTTTGTTGTGTTAAATGTAGCCCTTTCCTTTCCACCCCTTGCAATCCCAAGTTTACATATCCCACCGTTTGCTATAGCAATGTTGTTATCATCAACTTTATAGTATTTCCAGACCCAGACATACTCCCCAAACATTATAGCGTTCTTATAGCGCTCATTATAGCGCTCTTCTTATTTCCTCTCTGTACTCGCGCTTTGCGCTTCGAGCTGCTTCCGTGTATCTAACCAATAGCGTGTCATGCCGCACGCGTTGATGTTTCTGTATGAAGTCTCACTCTGTGCCACCGCATAACCATAGATCTCATCTAGGATATGTTAAAAAATAATAAGAATACTTGCTACTAGCAAGTGTAAATAATGGGTGGGGATTTATGACGATTTATGCAACGGTGGGCGACGAGGGTCCGAAAGGAGTACAAAATGTAAAAAAGGAGGACACGTGACAGACGGCCAGACAGACAGCTCTAAAACCGGACTGTCCGGACGAAATCCGGACGAATGGTCACCCTAACGGGAATCGAACCAAGAACTTTCTAGCTGTGAAGCGTGAGCGCTAGCCACTCAGCCACCTTAAAAAATAACCCAAAATAAATAATTACACTGCAGAAACGCTTAAAACCAGTCTGGTGATTATTTATGGACTTCTATCTGCAGGATTTCTACCTGTGACGCAACAATCTGAGGATCAGAGGATCTGGCAAACGGTGCCATAATTTCCTCCTCAAACAACAAAAAAGTTTGTCTTATTCTGCATAAAAACAGCTAAACATGTAGCACAAACATGTTCTGAAATGTGATTCTTGTATTAGTTTGTCAGTTCAGATTTCATTATATTTTTCTTTCAGTTCTTCTGGTTGCATTTAGAATGTTGAACAGAAATCTGTCATGCATGCCAGAAAAATCACAAATGGACATTTTTCTCAAATCGTTCAGCCCTACTCCAGATGTATTTTTCATGAGCGAACAATAGCAAAAGAAAAATTCTGTCAACGGAACAAAAGTTTCTGATCGAATATGTTTCACAGCTCATCCAAGCTGCTTCTTCAGTTCTGGTCAGGCGCTGGTGGATACTGTCTTGTATCTGCCTGAAGGGAGGAGATAAATACACTGAAACTAATGCAGCTACTTGTGCCTGAGTCATATTAGCATAAACATCCCGGCTCCTGATGGATGCTCTCACACCTATTAGCATGCAGGCTATCACTATTGTTTTCATTGTTTTGAATTAGGTCTGAGGATGGAGTCATAAACAGGACATAAATTATGTCTAAGCCTCCCATTCCTGTTTAAAGATGGATTGAGAAAAATGACATTTTAATTCCCCTCTCAAACCATTTCTTTTCCTCAATCGTACATCCAGATTAGTGCATCCTCTTGTGAAGTGGCTGTTTTGTTTCTCCAATATAACGCTCACTGCAGCCCACGATGCTTTGTAAGTGGCTCGGGGTTTTACCAACGCTTTCATTCCCCCCTCTTCGCCATCTCTTCTTCTTTACTTCTTCCTCCTCTCTTTCCTCATCCCTTCCTCCTCCCTCCTCGTTTCCTTCACCTCCTCTCTTCCTTCTCTTCACCTCCTCCTTCTTCCGTTTTTCTTTTCGCCGTGTATTTAAGCTAAATTTGTCTTGCCCCTGCGGAGGTATCAAAATAAGTCCGCCAGCGTCGAATTATAAACCGCTTTATTGCCCGGTAATCAGGAAGTGCACGTTAGCATGCTAGTTGCACTATGGGCCTCTAAACGTAGTAAAAAGCTCTTAAAGGAGAATTAACGTTTTTTACAATCTGAGCCTTATTTTGGTAATAAAACAAGTTGTTTTACTCACCCATAGCACTTTGGTGTCATTTGGAGCATTTCCGGAGATGTTTTAGTTTAGCGATATCCGTAACGTGAGTGCTCGGGGCATGACGTTGCAGTCACCAAAATAACACAAACTTTAGCACTTTTCAAATCATAGAAGCTCAATATCTTAGTCTACACTTTTGTTTGAGTCAAAAGTGGCCTCTAATCCGAGATTTAGCCATAGTTTCAAGTAGATGAGGCCAGTGCGCATCATTCACAGCTGTTTTGCAGATAAGAAGACGCTAATAACTTTTCTGTTGCAAGCGACACATGGCAGAAGAGACTTTGAGACTGAAGAGGACTTATTTGAGTATGATGGCCGTCCCTATCGTTTTGAGCCTGAGTATACGGATGAGGAGACAGAATGGATACGGAAAGAATGAAGCGGAGACAGTTTGAGGAGCAGCGCACCAGAGAACACCCATCACTATCGCATTACTTCTCAGAATCGTGCGCTGAATCTGCTTGCCTTCTTTCTTTTCCTTTGCTGGTAAAAAATCGTCCTGACTAAAGTGGGTACTGCAAACACGATGGACCAAACGTCTTACAGCTTTGCCTTTCATGTTTGGGTCCCGAGAGCTGAGAGCGAAATCAGCTGTGATTCCACACATGCGCACTGTCCTCCTCATCTACTCGAAACTATGGCTAAATCTTGGATTACAGGCCACTTTTGACTCAAACGAAAGTGTAGACTAAGACATTGAGCTTCTATGATTTGAAAAGTGCTAAAGTTTGTGTTATTTGGAGACCGCAAACATGTGCCCCGAGAACTCACGTTACGGATATCGCTAAACTAAAACATCTCCGGAAATGCTCCAAATGACACCAAAGTACTATGGGTGAGTAAAACAACTTGTTTTATTACCGAAATAAGGCTCAGATTGTAAAAAACGTTAATTCTTCTTTAAAAACTCATCGTGGTGGAGAATTAGGACGCTCTGAATGCCTAAGGTAAGGGTGGACGAACTTTGGACAACTGCAAACTGTTTTAAGCGAACTAGTTCTGTTTTTTGTGTTTTTAAAAAGGTAAAAATCCATTTCAGCACCTTTAATAATGCCATAAAATACATTTTTCCACAAGCTGCTTTAATAAGTTTATGTAATAATTCGATTTCTGACTTAAAGTTTGCAAAACCGCGACCCAGTTTTTCCATTTTTCTGTCTTAAAGTGTTTGTAGATTTGAAAGTGTGGAGTTTTGCCCTGCTGACAGAACAGATTTTTTTTCTTTTGCTATGAATCCTACCTGGACGACTGAGGGATTACACAAAGATGAGTAATCGATCTTAAAAAACAGCAAAAAGTGCATAATCAGCGTCCTCTTCAAAGACAGTGTCCCGCTCGGAGTAAAGTTACCTGTTCCCAAAGTCAGAGCGTGACGGGATAGGACCAGCGCTTAATGTCATTTTCACAGGGGGTCAGCGGGAGGGTCAGCAAACGCAATTACAGCTGGAGTGGCTTAATCCTCTCGGGACATGTTGATTGGCCGGTAGTGGGACAGGCCGGAGCTGGAGGGAGGAGAGAGAGAGAGAGTGTGGGGTGAGGGTGATGAGGGGGGTCAGAGGGGGGAAGGGGGGTCCTGGTACTCGCTGACCCCTGCAGGAACACAGAGGAGGGAGGTGGTAGTTACAGACCTCCCCACGGGGCCTGTTAAAATAACCGTAAGCTTTCCAAAGTCCAGCGGTCCAGGGAGAGCCGAGGGTCAGGAGGCAGAGCTGTTAGAGGTGATGGTGAAACAGTAGAGCTGAGGCTGAGCTCGTTAGCTGGCTCTGAGGAGTGCAGGAGACACATGTGAACCACAGACTTTGAGCTGATTTGAATTGCTGATAGCCGTCTATGTATTACACTGTTTTTGTGTTTGGATTGCAGCAGAAAACAATAATAATATAATATTAAACGTTTGAAAGCTTTCTCAGGGCTAATCAGCAATGTGTTGACAACTGACCTATTTAAAATCTGTTTCTGAGACTTTATAAGATGATTTAAAAGGATAGTTTTTTTTAAAAATGTTAATCTGTATGGCTTCCCCTTCAACAGTGTCGTGAGATTAACACTGACTTACCCATGACAGCGTGATCTGGTCCTGGTTCTCCTCTAACGTAGCTCGTAAATGTAGTTCCGGTAGGTTCGTGGGTACATTTAATTTTTTTTTCTTCTCAAAACAAAACATTTGTCCGAAAAGTGATATATTTGCATCCCAAACAGTTGCCCACGAAAAATCCAGCAACATATTTCGCATTCATTATATATTTTCTCTATAGGTTCGTATCAATGCGCCCACGTTAGCTCTATTAGCCTGTTCACTTGTAAACATTCGTTTACGGGGGATGTCGCCGTACCGCATCCGCCGTACACTTCCGCTAAAGGTTAACAGGCTAATACAGCTAATATGCGCGCAGTGATAAGAATCGAGACGAAATATGCAAATGCAAAATACGCTGCTGGATTTTTCGTGGACAACTGTTTGGGACGCAAATATATCACCTTTCGGACAAATGTTTTGTTTTGAGAAGAAAAACAAGCTTTATTAAATGTACCCACGAACTTACCGGACCTACTTACGTGAGCTCCAGAACGTGAGCAGAACCGGGCTGAGCGGAGACTGTCAGAGGTAAGCCAGTGTTACCGTACGAAACTTTTAGAAGGAAACCCATACAGATTAACATTAAAAAAACGCACTATCCCTTTAAGTATTTTCTTTGGAAAGAAGTGTGTTAGCACGTAACTTGTTAGTCTCCATCATGCCCATAAATTGTCAAAATGAATGGGAACTTTACCTCAAGAACCTCTGAGGGTTTCAACTGTTGAGCTCTTTCTCTTTTTCTTCTCCTTTGTTTAACCTCGAGGATAAAACCCAAGAGGCAGAACAAGACGATAGCACAAAAAAATACTACAAACAACATTGACTCAGCCCTTGTACACACACCTCATCAGTCAAAACAGTCACGGAACACTTCAAATTTACTGCCACAGTCAGGCCTGATGACACAACAGCAACGTGCACTCGAGCTGGGATTGAACCTGGCAGAACATCGTAAGCCAGGGGTGTCCAAACTGTTTTCACTGAGGGCCACATATGGTTAATACAGTGAGTGCTGACCATTCACAGGGAGTCAGGGAGTTGACCTGGGCCAACAAAAACGTCTCTGACGGACGCATTTGGCCCCCGGGAAATATTTTGGACAGCCCTGGTATAAGCACATTATAAATAAAAAATGAATCTTGTCCTTCATTGGCCCTGGTTTGGCTCCTGATGTAGACTTGGTTTGGTACTGTTTTAGTCCTGGTCCAGTCCTGGTCTAGTCCAGTTTAGTTCAAATTTTAATTTGACGTGTGAGCGAATACAACCTGTTTTATTACGGTTTTTATTATCTGACCTATAATGGATAAAACTGCTACTGTACCGTTTTACTCCACTATATACTCCACTATATAGTCCAAACGTGCAATATCTTTTTTCCATACTCTCCTAGTTACTGTTTTATTATTATTGCTTATTTTATTATTACTTATTTTATTACATTCTCCCTGCATGCACTTTCTTGTTCAACCTGTCCCTGCCTGGAGCTACTGTGGCAAGTAAATTTCTGCTGTGTGAGATCAATAAAGTCTTATCTTATCTTTTAACATTTGTATGAATTTTGCACAGAGCGTTCCTTTTGTTTGCTGCTCCGCTCCTGCGTCTGTACGACCTCTTGTTTTTGGATTAACTACATCGCATTATTCCTAATTGTAAAACATTTATAACACGAACTCTGAGCCCGACACGCATCATGCAATATTCACACAACGCACTGTAAATGACACTTTAAACCCTCGCCCTCCGAAACGTCATTTTAAACTCACCCATGACAAAACGCACCGCGCACCAATTCCGGGCGAGTGTTCAAATATTTATAGAGGCCCAGATTTGCATGGAAACAAAAGGTTATTGAGAGAGCGTGGGCACTTGCAACAAATTCTAATGTAATGCGAACGCTAACCTGCCGCGCGAGAAAAATGATGCAATCCGCTCGGAGCTGCAGGCGTGGAGCTGTGCACCGGCGCACGGCCATTGAATGCTACATTAACTTTCCCATTTATGCAGCGCTTGTAAAAAATAACGCCTGCGAGCATGGGGAGGGGAGGGCTTGTTATGAGCGAGTGTGTTGTGTGTTTATCACATCATGGGGACTAAAATCACACATTCACTAGGCTGTGTTAAAATATTCTTGAATCCCTATTATTTAAAAAGGAGCTGAGGGTTGTTCGATGGCCCAACAACTGTGTAGCCCTTAAAAGGCTCATATTATTTCCCGATCTATGTTATAATATTGTTTCCTCATCACAAATATACCTGGAGTTGTGTTTTGTTTCATTCACAGATGTTTAACCCTGTATATTTAGACAAAGTACATTTACACTGCGCTTTCATCTCTCAGTCAAAGATCTCAGTGCAGTTTAACAGGAGGACTGGTCAGGGAGGGTCAGCAGATCAGTGTCAGGGCAGTTTGAGGAGAGGAAGAGCTAAAAGTGTCCCTCCTGTGTGTCCTGCAGCATCACAGCAGCCTCCAGGGGGAGCCAGGTGAACACAACAGAAAAGGCCTTGTTCTTAGTCTGCTCTGAAATGGTTCATTCCCCCAAAGTGTTTCCTCCGGAAGGTCTTGGGAGTCTTGTTTTTCTATAGACACAATCCAACAGTCCCTTCTGTTCATTCCCTCAAAGTATTTCCTCTGAAAGATCTCTGAGTATTTTCTGTGGAAGGTCTTCTGCCACATTTGCTGAACACATATGGTGTAAAAAGTGGGCGGCAGTAGCTCAGTTGGTAGAGCGTTTGTCCACTGATCCAAAGGTTGGCGGTTCAAATCCCGCTCTTGACATAAGCAACATCAGTGGTTGAGCGGTCAGATCCACTGACCCACAGGTTGGCAGGTGTGATTCCAGCTCCCACAGATGAATGCTGCCGTTGTGTCCTTGGGCAAGACACTTAACCCGCCTCGCCCCCAGTGTCTGCGTACACTGGTGTGTGAATGTGTGTGTGAATGGGTGAGTGGTTCCTTATTGTAAAGCGCTTTGGGTGCCTTTAAGGTGGAAAAGCGCTAATATAAAGATGTGACCATTTACCATTTACCATAAAAAAAACAGTAGCATCTCAAATGTCCATAGCTAACTCCTAAGCTAGCATCTTGCACAGTCTCCATGGATACGGGAGAAACAGACCAACAGTCTTTTACTTGTGTCATTTGAATTGCACCTGCTGCCCTTTTAATTCTTAGTTAAAATCCAATGATTGATGTTAAAAACTGAACAAAATGTTTCAAAAACTGCCCAGTATGTGAGCCAGGTAACCACAAAAGCCGTCAACCACTCCACTGCAATGGGGGGATATTGTCATGATTATTATACTTATAACTATAACTATATACTATATAACTATGACTATACTTCCAATTCTTATGATTATACTGGGACTGGAATCACAATTATTTATTGACTCAACTCTTCACAGCCCTAGATATGGGTTAGAAATAGTTTCGGCAAGTTGTGACTATGGAAATTAATGAAAGTGAATGTAATGTCCCCAAGAAGCATCGAAACCCACCGAGTGTGTATGTCTGCATATGTATGAGTGTGTATGTTTGTGTGTGTGTGCGCGAGTGTATGTGTGTATGTGTGTGTGTGTGTGAGTATATGGTAAATGGTCACATCTTTATATAGCGCTTTTCCACCTTCAAGGCACCCAAAGCGCTTTACAACAAGGAACCAATCACCCATTCACACACACATTCACACACCAGTGTACGCAGACACTGGGGGCGAGGAGGGTTAAGTGTCTTGCCCAAGGACACAACGGCAGCATTCATCTGTGGGAGCTGGAATCGTACCAACCGTCAGTGGATCTGACCGCTCAACCACTGATGTTTCTTATGTCAAGAGCCAACCTTTGGATCAGTGGACAAACGCTCTACCAACTGAGCTACTGCCGCCCCATATGTTTGTGTGTGTATGTGCCTGTGCTAGTGTTTGTGTGTGTGTGCGTTTGTGTGTGTGTGTGTGTATGTTTGTGTGTGTGTGTGTGTGCAAGTATATGTTTGTGTGTGTGTATGTGTGTGCGTTTGTGTGTGTGTGTGTATGTTTGTGTGTGTGTGTGTGCGAGTATATGTTTGTGTGTGTGTATGTGTGTGCGTTTGTGTGTGTGTGTATGTTTGTGTGTGTGTGTGTGTGTGCGAGTATATGTTTGTGTGTGTGTATGTGTGTGGGTTTGTGTGGGTGTGTGTGTGGGTGTGTGTGTGTGCGAGTGTATGTTTGTGTGCGTGTGTGTGTATGTGTGTGTGGCTGTGTGTGTGTGTGTGTGTGTGGGTGTGGAGGGATGTGTGTGTGTGTTTTCCACATTTTCTTACTCTGCTGTTCTTTGGTCTGCTCTGCTCTGCCTCAGGGAGATTTATAATGTCGACACAAATGTGGTTATTATTGGAAAGCTTTTGTTTTACTTTTGTAGAGGCACTTTCAGCTTTGTCTTCCTCTGTTGTCCTCTCACTTTTAGGTCATACAACGTAAAGCTAATGAAGCTAACTACCTCAAATACATATCATAATCAAATAGTCATGTTTTACATAGAAAAAGATATGTAATGGCTGACATATTTTGACCCCTGTTCCGCAGTAGAGTGCAGTTCTCTGGTTCACTCTATGACACAATAATGTCATAATGTTAATGTCGGCCCACAGATGTTTCTGTCTATCCTTTAGCACCATGAGCCATGTGCACCAGTGTTTCACCAGTATGATCACAGCCTCCTGGTCTGCACTGGGTCAAACACTAAAGTGACTGATATTGTTTTATGTAAATGCTCTGAAATCTTCAAAAATATTGATACCCAAATCCAATATGGATAGATTTCCAGGAACCTTTTCCTGGTCCTGGACACTTAACATAATCTGCTAAAAAAGTGTGCCTTTGATACCAATGTTTTTAAATCAATGCCTCAATCGCCTCCTTTTGTGATCTGAACCATCTTCTATCATCTGACTGTGGCGAGAGCAGGTGACTGCTACTGTTATCATGTTATCATGTTATTATGAACTGTGTTCATTATGGCAGAAACCTCTGTTTCATCTGCTGGGCAAGTGAACAACCCGTGAACGAGTCTTGAATGCGTTCTAGTAATTTTCTTTAATGTGCACATTTACGCGAAATGTCCTCTTATTAGGCTATGCAAGTGTCTGTGGTGTAACTTAACTCTGCAATAAACCTCCAAATAACCTGATCCAAACATCTAATCTCTGGCCATGGCTCACGATGAGACCAGTATCTCATATATTTAGGTATTAAAAAAAATGTCCTTTCTTCTTGGCAGTCTTTCACAGAGACGGGAGCCTGTGGGTTTGTAAAAAGTGAGGCCGATCCTTTAACTGAAGTGTGTTTAGTGTCTGTCAAGCATATGAGCCTGTGTGACCACAGTCACGAGGTTTACAGTTGTATTTATCAAAGTAGTTTTCAGACCTCAGGCCAGCTTATAACCCTACTTCAGTAATATGTGTGTAACTGTGCAACTGTACTCTTATTCAAGTAAAAGCTTTACTCATCCCACTGTTACAAGAGACAAAAACACATTTTGCCCTTCAAATTAAATTGACCCCAAATTATACAGATCATCTGATGTTATGTCCAGAGTGTTTCTCTTATGCTATTTTTACGAGTAATTTCTTTCACCACTACTTTGTACTTTTTGAGTAGTAATATCTGAAGTAAGGATGGCCTTACCTGTATACAACTTTTGACCCAGTTCTTAATTTAATAACAAAGAGGTGATAAATGTAAGCTCAATTTTCTGTGAAATACTCTACTTACACCTTATTTGATCTTTGATTTAATCCTACCTGTACCTTTGCACATTGTATCTTGTATTTTTTATCACATTTTATTACATATTTTATTATATTGTTTATTATATTGTTTACTTCTTCCCCTGCACTTTTGCAACACTTTTTCACTTTTTTACCATGTACTATTATTGCATGTTATTAGTACTTCTGACTATCTTAGCGAGTCAACGGTTCTTCTGATCCAAAGAATTTCATTGCATTGTTGACCCTGTGTCGATTCTGCATATGACAAATAAACAATCTTGAATCTTGAATCTTGAATTTAGTCAACTGGAACACATTAAAATGCACCACAAATGATTAAGAAATGTCTAGAATTTAAAACATTCTCTGGGGGAGGACCCCTCCTGTACATGTTTACTGTTCTTGTGGCTATTGCTGTTGTGTTCTTTCTGTTACGTGTTTTACTATTACCCAGGCGACTGCCTACTGAAGGCAGTGGAGCGACTGAGAATTCCCTCAGAAACTATTGGCTGCATTGAACACAGTTTATGGCCGTTTCTAAGACTGTAGGTTATTGTTGTGCACCGGAATGTGCACATTATCAAAGATAGAAGAAAGCATGAGCCTTATATGCGTATCACTGATTAAAAAAATAAAATTGGAAGAAAATAAATCTGGAGAGCAAAGTCAGTACGTCACAGTGGGTGTGTACCAATAGCGGTGGAAATGGGGGTAGACTGGAGCAATGACCTCATGAAAACAGAATAAAGATGACTAGGACATGCATGAATAACTCTAAAAATACAACTCTGAGAGGATAAATGAGAAGGAAACATGTATAACTATAATTTTGCATAATAGGTCCACTTTAATGCTTATGTGGAGAGGAAGCTGAGCCCTGGCCTTGTTGTCGAGGTGGCTGCAGTATCATACTACATGCTTGCCTGGTGATGAATGTCCCTTGTATAGACTCTGGCATCACAAAATCAATAGTGCTCAAATTGAAACAGTATAGGCTTCCATCGATCGTCCCAGGCAGACAGCCCCCTCCCGCGCTGTAATGACATACTATCAATTTTCACTTTACGCGGATAAATCAGCTGAAAATTGGATGTCAGACTTTCTTGCAGAGAGGGAGGTGGTCAGCCCTGCCCCCTCGGACCTCCGCGCCGGTGACCTCCGACCCCTCACGCGGGATTATAAAGTTCAGCGCACGTCAAGGCGGAGGGGAGGCCAGCGCTAAATGTCACCGGCTCCGTTTGGTTTCATAGATTTGGTAATGAGGGACAAAGAGTTTACTGCAAAATAATAGTGGATGATTTTATATTAGTGCATTGTTACATTAAAGCTGCATTGTGTAACTTTTCCGGTGGAGGGTCCGTCAAATGCTTTTCTCCATGGAGATGTTATTGCTTTGTCTGGAATGTTTCACAGTATGGAATTAAACCTTTCTATCTTCATGGAGACCAAACCAGACCAAGTTACAGGTTTAGTTTTAGTTTATTTGATTTATTTGACAGGGACAATGTACAGGATCATTAAAGGGACAGTGTGTAAGATTTTTACCCGTTAATTACTGAAATTGAAGATACCCATTCAAAAATACATTGTTTTCCAAGCCTTTTCACTTCCATCATGAAATCAAAGTATTGTTTTGGACTTAGATATAGTCACATAAAAGGGGGATCTTCCCCATGCAGAGGCAGCCATTTTGAATACGAGAGCCGCAGAAGGACGTTTGGGCTCCGCCTTCGCCTTCGGCAAGGCTCGTGGTTTTGGGTAAACAACACAAGCATGCTGCCGGATCAGACGTCGTAATGGATCTAACACGTGTTTTGGACTAAATTGTTTTACTGGATTTTATTCGCTGGATCCTTACGGACAAATTAAGAGCAAGTTTAAGGTGAAATACAGAGTTTGACCTGTGCAAAGCATTCTAAGGTAAGCTAACCTCGTTTTGTGCTTTTCCGTATAAAAGCCCCATGTGCTCGGGGAGTGTTTGTTGTGTAGGGAAATGAATTGCATAGTCAAAAAGAGGAGACTGTAAGGTTTCATTTGATGTGTAGAGTGTCATGGTACATGATCGGGAATGTGTGTTTTCATGAAAAAAAAAGAAAAAAAAAAAGGCACCGTGCGCGCCCGGGTGACCCTCAAGAAAAAAACAGAAAGTGCAATAGCACCATCCACCTATGCGCCACGAATCCTACACACTGGGGCTTTAAAGGCATAGTGCTTTTTTTTTTTAAATGTTAATCTGTATGGGTTTCTTTCTAAAAGTTACGTGCGGTAACACTGGCTTACCTCTGACAGTCTCGTCTCAGCCCGGTTCGGCTCGCGTCCCGGAGCTCACGTAATTAGGTCCGGTAAGTTCGCGGGTACATTTAATAAAGCTTGTTTTTCTTCTCAAAACAAAACATTTGTCCGAAAGGTGATATATTTGCGTCCCAAACAGTTGAAATCCAGCATGAAAAATCCAGCAGCGTAGTTAGCATTCACATATCTCGTCTTGATTCGTATCACTGCGCGCCTATTACTTATTATTAGCCTGTTAACCTTTAGCGGAAGTGAACGGCGGATGATACAAGTGAACAGGCAATAGAGCTAACCTGGGCGCATTGATACGAATCTAGAGAGACAATATGCGAATGCTAAATACGCTGCTGGATTTTTCGTGGACAACTGTTTGGGACACAAATATATCACCTTTCGGACAAATGTTTTGAAAAAAATTGTATTTCACAAAAAAATCCAAATTGAGCATTAAGCCCTGCAGGCTGAACGGAGCCATAGTGGATTTTTAAAGGGGATATTATGTAAAATTTACTTCTATGAGATTTAAGTGGACTGGCACCATAAAACCAAACCTGAGATTGTCCAGACCTGAGAGACGGCTGGGGCTGGTGAGAGCTCAGCCGCTGTTTAGCTCTGGTGACTGCTGCTTTTTCCGGAACTCAGAGGTCGTGTACAGCCAGGGGTGTCCAAAACTTCTGCTGCTGTTTTACATTTAAAGCAAAAAGCTCACGGAGATAACTTGGGATGTGTTTTAAAGTTTTCAAAGCGTAGCCTCAACAATATTTAACCAAACTTCAGAAAATAAACTGCATTCTTGGCTCAACTGATTCTACAGCTCTGGAAAAAAATAGACCACTGCAAAATGATCAGTTTTTCTGATTTTACTACTTATAGGTATGTGTTTGTGCAAAAGGAACATTTTTGTTTAAGTCTATAAACGACTGACAACATTTCCCCTAAATTCCAAATAAAAATATTATCATTTAGAGCATTTATTTGCAGAAAATGACAAATGGTCAAAATAACAAAAAAGATCCAGGTTTTCAGACCTCAAACAATGCAAAGAAACAAGATCAAATTCATTTTAAAACAACATAATACTAATGTTTACACTAAGAAGAGTTCAGAAATCAATATTTGGTGCAATAACCCTTATTTTTAATCACAGCTTTCATGTGTCTTGGCATGCTCTCCACAAGTCTTTCACATTGTTCTTGGGTCCTAGTTTAGACCTGGTTTAATCCTGGTTTAGACCTGGTTTAGTCTTGGTTCAGACCTGGTTTAGTCCTAGTTTAGACCTGGCGGCACGGTGGCTGAGTGGCTAGCACTCATGCTTCACAGCAAGAAGGTTCCGGGTTCGATCCCGGGGTCGCCCAGGCCTTTTTGTGTGGAGTTTGCATGTTCTCCCCGTGTCTGGGTGGGTTTCCTCCGGGCACTCCGGTTTCCCCCATCAACCCAAAACATGCTCCAGGTAAAATCCTCCAGCTGAGGTCCTGACCAAGCCGATCAATAAGATCATGGAGATGGTCCCCGGGGGCCTAAAAGACGAGCTGCCCACTACTCCTGAAGGATGGGTCAAATGCAGAGAAATAATTTCCCTACGGGGTTCAGATCTGGTTTAGTCCTAGTTTAGACCTGGTTTAGTCTTGGTTCAGACCGGGTTTAGTCCTAGTTTAGACCTGGTTTAGTCTTGGTTCAGACCTGGTTTAGTCCCAGTCTTTCACATTTTTCTTGGGTGACTTTATTTCACTCCTGGTGCAAGAACTGAAGTAGCTCAGCTTTGTGTTTGTGTTGGAATTCAACAGACGCTGGAATGGAACGGCTGTAATACATGTAGAGATGCTGATTTCAGAAAAAAATTCAGTGGTCTCTTATTTTTTTCCAAAGCTGAGATATTAAGGGGCAATCCATTCCATGCAGTTAAAAGTAGTTTTGCTGTGCAGTTTGGTGTTTGTTTGAAATACGTGTGTGGTACTCCACCTCAAACCTGCCATAGGATTTGTGCACCGTGAGCTCACATCAGTTTGGATAAATCACACAAGAGAGCGTTGTTTTTGTCGCACACAAGCATACACACAGATTTTGTGTATGATGACTGTATGTATGAACCCAATCAACCCAAAACATGCTCTGTAGGTAAAAATCCTCCAGCTTCAGCAATAAGATCATTGAGATGGTTCCCCCGTCGGCTTCATGTGCTGCCCACTGCTCCTGAAAAAAAAAGGATGGGTCAAATGCAGATGGCAAATTTCCCTAGAGTGATAATAAAGGATGATAAAATAAAATAAAAAATAAATGGACATAGCTAACCCACTAGCCACCGCGTTCCAAACGGGAAGTGTTCATGGGAGCGCTTCCGGCTCCATCGACTCGAGCGCCGTTTTTAATTGTTTTTACTGAAAATGTGTCGCTCCTCTCTCTGAGACTACTGCAGTGAGCTTCGACATTTTGGTCTTTAAACGTTCATATTAACCCGCTTTACATGATTCTATTTTTATTTTGCTAATTCTAATAATTTTCCTAATATGGAGCTTCAAATTCACTGCACGAGCTTCTATGGTATGGACTTTAAAAACACGTAAGACCATATCAGGGATGCAGCTGGTTACTTTTTAATTTACAACAGTTCAGGAAGTTTAAAAGCAGGAAACACAGCTGAATGACACAAAATGCTTATAATCTATCTGTTTTCGATGAGAGAACATAAGCATAATTCATAAAAGTCTATTGCGCATAACATATGACCTACAATAATTAGTTCTGCCCAGTTTTATACAAATGACTGACACACAGACTCAGATTTTCATAATTGGACTGTCACCTCATTTACTTTCTTTCATTCTGCACTAATTGCTCTTACACAGCCATCCTTTTGTTCTCTTTGGGGCCCCTGACAGCTCACACAGGGGCCCCATACCGCCACGCCTTAACTTCACCTGAGTACTCCATCCATCGTCAATATTTCATGTTTATAATTACTTTTTCAGTAGCGGGAACCTAACTAGGCCAAGTTAAAGGTGCTCTACCTGATCTGTCTAAAATATATATATATATAAAAAAAAAAACAGAATTAGTTCTTTTTAAACAGTTTACAATGTTCAATGTTATTCCTCATTTACCTTGTGCATTCAGAGCGTCCTAAATATTCACCGCATTCATACAGCTCTGGAAAAAAATAAGAGACCACTGAAAAATGATCAGTTTTTCTGATTTTACTACTTATAGGTATGTGTTTGGGCAAAAGGAACATTTTTGTTTGAGTCTATAAACTACTGACAACATTTCCCCCAAATTCCAAATAAAAATATTATTGTTTAGAGCATTTATTTGCAGAAAATGGCAAATGGTCCAAAAATAACAAAAAAGATACATGTTTTCAGACCTCAAACAATGCAAAGAAACAAGATCAAATTCATTTTAAAACAACATAATACTAATGTTTACACTTAAGAAGAGTTCAGAAATAACCCTTATTTTGAATCACAGCTTTCATGCGTCTTGGCATGCTCTCCACAAGTCTTTCACATTGTTCTTGGGTCATAGTTTAGACCTGGTTTAGTCTTGGTTCAGACCGGGTTTAGTCCTAGTTTAGTCCTGGTTTAGTCCCTGTTTTAACCTGGTTTAGTCCGGGTTCAGATCTGGTTTAATCCTAGTTTAGTCCTGGTTTAGTCCTCTTTTTAACCTGGTTTAGTCCTAGTTTAGACCTGGTTTAGTCCTGGTTCAGACCTGGTTTAGTCCCAGTCTTTCACATTGTTCTTGGGTGACTTTATTCCACTCCTGGTGCAAGAACTGAAGTAGCTCAGCTTTGTGTTTGTGTTGGAATTCAACAGACGCTGGAATGGAATGGCTGTAATACATGTAGAGATGCTGATTTCAGAAAAAAATGCAGCGGTCTCTTATTTTTTTCCAGAGCTGTATGTTCATAAGCTGACAGCGCACTTCCTGATTCTCAGATAATAAAACGATTTATAATTAGACGCAGACAGCACACAGCAGACTTATTTTGGCCTCAAGAGCTTTACTATATCTGTACATTTTGCTTAAATACTTGAGAAATGGGGTACAGGGAGTTTAAAGTTGATCTCATTTTGGGGCAGTTACATTAGTATTATGTTGTTTTAAAATGAATTTGATCTTGTTTCTTTGCATTGTTTGAGGTCTGAAAACATGGATCTTTTTTGTTAGTTTGACCATTTGTCATTTTCTGCAAATAAATGCTCTAAACGATAATATTTTTATTTGGAATTTGGGGGAAATGTTGTCAGTAGTTTATAGAGTCAAACAAAAATGTGCCCAAACACATACGTATAAGTAGTAAAATCAGAAAAACTGATCATTTTGCAGTGGTCTCTTTTTTTTCCCCTTTAAGTTTGTTTCGTGAAGATGGGCTTTTCAGCTCTGGGTACCGGCTCTACACCACAGCACACCTTAACCTCACCTGACTACTCCATCGATCGCCGACATTTCTCGTGTATAATTACTTTTTGGTAACGGGGAGCGTGGTGGCATGTATTGATCTGGAGAGGGGGTGGAGGGGGTAGAGGAGGAGAGGTTTCCCTTGGCTAACGCTGACTTTCATCGCTCACATGTGACGAATGGTACCAGTCAGGAGCCGGGTAATAGCTCCGTGATGGAACGGGAGGATGTTGGCTCGTACGCAGGAGCGTTAGCCGATGTATAAAAGGGCGATCCATTCTAATAGAGCTGCTGACCCCCGAGAGGCCAAGGTCTCGCGCCGACCTTGTCACTTGGATGTGCTGTTTAGAATATAATGGCCTCTTATCAAAACGTTAGCTGTAGCATGTTGTTTTTAGATCCAATATTGCAAAATTTTCTGATCCATGTTCTAATATTTCCTCTTCACAAACACACCTGGAGTTGTGTTTTGTTTCATTCACACATGTTTAACACACAAACCCTGCATTTTTAGACTTTTAATTCTCCTGAAAAAACAAAATCACACAGTTTTAAATCTAAATGTTATTGCAATTAGCACAATGTTCATTATATTGCACTGAGAAAGAAGACTAAAATGTGCACCGATAAACTCCTATAAGAAACCCATGCATCTTAAAATATTCTGTTCCACCTTGTTGATGTCATGTGGTAATACGGGAAGTGCTCCGCTGTGTTTTTAAACTCCATAAACCTTCTCTAGAATCAATTGGATCATTTCATTCCTTGAATTGCCAAACTGAACTAAATGTAAAAGGTAACTGTTAAATTGAAAACTACCGCTCCATGACTACCTTCACACTGCAGGGCTTAATGCTCAATTCCGATGTTTTTGTGAAATCCGATTTTTTTGCAAGGTCGTTCACATTTCCAATTAAATGCGACTTGTATGTGATCTCCAGTGTGAACTTTAAATGCCCCAAAAGTGTCCCGCATGCACCTTGGAGGACACGACGAGGTCACGTGCAGCGATAGCCTGGGAATTCCCAGGCCACTTCCGTTCGTTTCGAACTGGAAGGCGGTCTGGCAGCTCGTCCAAGCGGGAGTCCCAGATTTAGGGCCCCAATCAGAGAGCGGGGGAGGTGTGGCAAGACGGTGACGCGTACTACATGACAAACGGAAGCTTGTAGTTTGAACTGACAACTGACATGATTGGCTATGGACTTACGTATACGCTCAATGATAGACATTCATAATGCCCAATAAACGGCCGTTGGCAATCGCTAACCACACCTCCGCTACGGGATTTTTCGAAGCGAGCTCCCAGACCCATATCTCACTTGTGATATGGTCAGGTGTTAACCAGACTAGTGCAGCGAGTGTGCTCAGTGTTTACAGAGGTAGCCTAAAGTTGCTGTCGTACCGGAGCCAAAACATGCACAGCTTATTTGTTTTAAGGCGGAGACGGAGAAAGAGAAGGACAAGGTTTTTGGCCATGGCGATTTGTGGGGCAGCGGCAGCAACGTCCGTAGAAATGAACGTGTTGATGCGGAGTCGCAGCCAAGAGGGGTGGGATTGCTACGTGCTTCACCGCTTCACTGATACAGACATCCCAAGTTCCAAAAACTCATTTCAGGGAGATGTCGTAGATGTGTTTAAACATTTCACAAATATATGTCCATGTTTGCATAAAACACCTGTCACCAGCCTATTTTACACACAGTGCACCTCACCACAGTGTCATAATTTTTCACCCTCATTTTTCACCAGACAGGGATAAATTTTAGTATATTCTGCCGTAAAATTAGTTTTATATTTTCGTTTTTTAGATTCTGCCATCTCGCTGCACTAAATTATAACTTCTGTGAGAAAGTAAATTGAAGCCCGCCCACACTGAAAGCTGATTGGCTAGTTTTGCTGAGTGTAACCAATCAGCGCGTTCTCTGGCCAGCGCTCGCTTAAACATACACACGCGCAGGTTCTAAAAGCGCAAATTCGCTCCTCTCTCTCTCTCTCTCTCTCTCTCTCTCTCTCTCTCGTGCGCATTCCGTCTGAAGTAGTCCGTGCATGATAGAGGTTACCAAGCTCCTTTTCTGCCCTCTGCACGCAAGTTATTATCTTGCGTGCACGCTCTGCACAGTCCAAAAAAAACCAAAACACACATTGTCTAAAATCCGGGATATTTTATCGGACTCGCGGGCATCAGGGAGCCACTATAATTTTCCGGGAGACTCCCGGAACTTCCGGGAGACTTGGGATGTCTGCTGATACGGAGGTTATATACTATTTTCACATGACGAGAAGAATGTTTGTGTACATTTGTAAACACCTACTTCTACCACTCTTGCTGGAGGAAACACGCCCAGGTCGGATGAATGTGACCTGGCCGTTCAGACTGAAGTCGCATGCCAAAAGATCGGATATGTATCAGTTTTAGGACCACATATCCAAGTGGCCTGGATTGTGTTTGAAAAAATCGGATCTGTGTCATGCAGAAGATCAGATACAGGCCGCATAGAGGCAAAAATATCGGATTTGGGTCACTTCAGGCTGTAGTGTGAACGTAGCCTAAGACATCACAAGGTGGAGTGATGCAGACAGACTAATAATAAAGAGTTACTCAAATGTATGAAAGAAACAAAACACAACTCCAGGTCTGTTTTTGAGGAGGTAACAATGTTTTAACATGTTTCACAAGAGTCAGTTCTGTGTAATACAGGTCCTTTAACAATACCAAACAAAATGGCACCATATAACAGGAAACGGAAACCCATGGGTAGATTTGGCTGCTTCTAATTTCTCTTTCCTCGCTTCTTTCTCCTTGATTCCTCTCCTTGATTCTGCAGGAAATGGGTGAGGAAGTCCCGCCCACAGAGGGGAGACAGGGAGGAGAGAGGATAGAAACTCCTCACTCCTCACAAGTCCAATAAAGTTTGAATCTTTTCTCGGATTTCTGCCTCCTGAAGCCTCCCTCAGGTTTACTCCTTCCTTCTGTGGTTTTCTTTGGGACAACACTTAATATGACACATTGGATTGACAGCTGAAAAATGGAGGCATCAAGGAGAAGGAAGCGAGGAAAGAGAAATGAGATGCGGCCTTTAGGCAGGGACGGGACAAGACAAGATTTCGTGAGACAAAAGTGCCACAAAACTGTGCACACAAGCTGAAAATGATCTTCTGACATTTTGTTCCATGTTTTTAGGTTTGGATTGGATAAAAAAATAGAGTTAAGTTACATTTTTTGAGAAGCTGTAGTCCCAAAAAAGACTTACAATGGCATTAAAACATTAAATAAAGTAAATAAAAAATGGTGAGCCCAAAATTTGGAACTGGTTTAACAATGTCAAAATATCATCTTGTCTCATTTTCGTTGATCCAAGTTCGTGTCGCCTCTCGTCTCGTAGAAATTGTATCTCTTCCCACCCCTAATTATACAGCACTAGACTACTTTAGATGTTACTAGAGCTTGAAACACGAAGAATGGGTCAAATGCAAGGACAAAAAACTTGATATGTTCCACAAAAATCCTCAGAGGGATTCATGCAACGATACTTTGATCACAAAACCATAAATGAGCGAGTATACTGACAGATCCCACACCACAAAGCTTCACGCTCTTTGGTTAGTGTATTGTGCCGAGGAAAATCCCACAGTATGGCTTTAGTGAGGGTTTTCCATATGGTCCTGTACATTTGTCAAACCGCTGTGTTCAAAGCGACCTCCAGAACCTCCAGAACTTCACATGAGTCTGGAGTCAGGAGACGCTGTTGACACGATACCCCACACATCATGAGAGCATTATGGAATGTACTGCGTTTATCTGCATTACTGTCACTACTGCAGTCGTGGAAGAAGTACTCCATGTGTTACTTAAAGGTGCATTGTGTAGCTTTTCTGGAGGACTACCCGTCAGAGATGTTATCGTTTTGCCTGGAATGTTCCATATGACAACATTTCCATCTGGCTTTTATTCATTTTGGGTGTTTCTGTTGCTCAAAAACATAATAATTCCTTCTCTGAATAGGGGCGACTCTCCACAGATCTGAACTGTAATGCATCGTAGTGCTGTAGCCTGCTTGTCTCCATGGAGATGTTATCGTTTTTGTCTGGAATGTTCCATTGTATGACAAAACATTTCCATCTGGCATTTATTCATTACGGGTGTTTCTATTGCTCAAAAACACAATAATCCCTTCTGTGAATAGGGCGACTCTCCACAGATCTGACTTGTAATATAGCGTAGTCCTGTAGCCTGCTTGTCTCCATGGAGATTCTACTGCTCTGCCTTGTTCCGTGGTATGACTTTAAACATTTATTAATTTTGGGTGTTTCTATTGGTCAAAAACACAATAATTCCTTCTGTGAATAGGGGCGACTCTCCACAGATCTGATTTGTATTTACTGTAGTGCTGTAACCTGCTTGTCAGTAGGTTTAATCTATACTGTGGAACATTCTAGACCAGGCATGGGCAAACTACGGCCCGGGGGCCATATGCGGCCCATTAAGCTTTATAATCCGGCCCGCCAAACTTGAAGAAATTATATTAATAAACCTTGTTAATGTTTTAATCTTCCTGCAATTCTGGCATTTTCCAATAGCTGGCGCACTAAATACACTGACCTTTGTTGAGGTGCGGCGTTTTGCTCCACGTTTGTGCTTTACTCTTTGACCCCTCAGCCCTCCTGTAAAGATGAGCGGAGCTCAGAAAAGAAAAGTGGACAGAGAATGTCGAGTGTTTAATAAGGAGTGGACAAGTAAATATTTTTTCACCGAATACTTATCAACTGCTGTATGCCTGATATGCCAAGAGACTGTAGCGGTTTTTAAAGAATATAATATCAGCCGTCACTTTGCCACAAAACATGCTAACTATGCTAGCAAGTAGTCAACGAAAGAACGAAAAAACCTGAAGGAGAACAGAACTTACAGTGCTTTAAAATAGTAACTGTTAGTAATAAAAAAGCTATATTTTATTTAAATTTTCTGTGTTTTAAGAGTCATTTCAAAAAATAGCTAAATACCATGAAACATGAAAGATGGACATTTTGTTGTAATGCTTTTGTTAATTTTTAACTGAAATAAAGGACATGTTTTCCACATATCCCATGTTATTTTTTGTTCTTATGAGGTGGATTACCAAAACACTAAATCCACCTGCTCCTGGTCCTTCTGTCAAATTTTAGAACCCTTTGGGGCCCACAAGTCAAAAAGTTTGCCCACCCCTGTTCTAGACAAAGCAATAACATTTCCATGGAGACAAGCAGGAGGTAGAATGTTACGCACTGTGCACCTTTAAGGAAAAGTGCAAATATTGGGACAAAAAAAAAAAAACTCACATTAAAGTAAAAAAATAGCGTAATATGTGCCCTTTAAGCCGTGGTTGTCCCCTCCATGTCCCCTGCGTGTGACACAAACCAGCGTGTGTGCTCGTGAATGGAGCGGTCAGGGCGGGTGGTATTTATAATGATGAGTGTCTGGACATGTGAAGGCTCCGCGGGGTCAGATGGGGCATTATTGGATTACAGAGAGCTGTCCTTCCTCTGACCACGGCACAGAGACCAGGACAACACAGAGGAAGTGTTCTATCATGAAACACACTCCAACTGAAACTGACCAGAGACTTTATGCAGCAGAGACGAGGGCGGCGGGTGAAGAGCCTGTACCAGGGCTGGACTGGGACAAAAAAACGGCCCTGGCATTTTTGGCTTAGACCGGCCCCTCATAATTAGCGGAGCACAACGGATTAATTTATGTTTGTGTTCCCCGAAGCAAAGTATTTTACTATTGTTACGTCTTGGCTGAGGGGAAACCAGGGCGCAACATTTAAAGGAAAAATCACAAAAACCACCAGCAAACTCACAGAAACTACACTTCAATAGTTTATTTACAATGCATCTTGCACACACACACACATCATCAAATCTACACGATTCACGTAGGTCACCTGTTTTGGTTTCAACATGGCGAATTTCGCTGAAAGGTGAGCAATTTTCATGCCTGTCCATCACCTAAAAGTCCCGGTATTATCCTAACATTAAAACCTGCTGACCTGCTGTGCCTGTGCGACATTTCCATTTCTCTTTCCCTCGGGTTCTCTCGGGTTCCCTGTCCACAGTCTCTGGCTGCTCCTCTCCCTGTCCACCTTCAACCTGCAGAGGACGTGGAGGTTCCAGCCCCTCCAGAGAATATGTCTGTTATTTTAGAACATTTTCCACCGCCTAAAGTGAGATTTTTAAAATCTTTTAGCCCATAAATTCTCCACACCCCCTCTCTGCCGCTTCTTCATGTTTCCAGGCTCAACACTAAAACTGTCGGGGATCAGTGCAGAGAAAGGGGTGGGACCGCTCTCGTAAGCTTCTATATCCTGATTGGTTTAGTCCACTGTCTATATTGAAGATGGACCAATGGGACGCCTCCTTTAGTGTGGGCCAGTCTCTAAGTAAAAAAACAAAACAAAAAAACATCATCTAGGACTGTCGGCCCACTGGGAAAATGCCTGGTATGCCTGATTACCAGTCCAGGCCTGTTCTGTATTATGCTATTTTCTATTGTTATAATGTTTTTTTCCTTATCCATTGTGTTTTTAAACTCCACACACCTTCACTAGAATCATTTGGATGATTTCAGCCCTGGACTTGCTGAACTATTACTTATTACTGAACAAAAGGTAAAAAAGGTAGCTGACATGACATCACAAGGTGGAACAGAGCATTTTGAGCTTTGGAGATGTAGACAGACTCATAATAAAGGGTTAGTCAAATATGTGAGAATGAAACAAAACTATTTATTTCAAAGATTTTCTTTAGCGTGACAATTTTGGTGTCCGTAAAGTCTCAGCATTTTAGATAGAATTTTGTGTATTGCTGACACAGAATTCTCCTTTAGAACTATATAATTATAAATAATTTTTGCAAAAAGAATAAAATATTTGTCAGAGTTATTTATTTTAAGTTTCAGAAAATGCCAAAGAGATTGAAAAAAACTGTAAAAGCTTGTTTTGTTTATGTTCAGAAAATTAATATTCAAAGACAAAATTAATTAAAATGAAAAAAATGTGACTGCTCGGGATGAGAAAAATAAATCTTACTTCTGTTACTTGTCCGGACGAACTAAATCTGCAGATGAATTTATTACAGTTTGTTTCAGTTTTCACTTTGGCACATTTAGCTATTCAAAACTGACATTTGCAAAACAGCTCACGCAAAATCCTGAACACAATTTTGTTTTTCCTAAACACAATTTAATCTCACTTTTTTATTAAAAACTGATCGATCATCTGCCAAAATCCAGTTTTACATACTCTAGTCATGTGTTTTTCTGTGCTGTTTCATTCATAAGAGCAGCAGGTTCACTCTGGGCTGCACACTTTACTCATATGAATTTTTACTGGAAAAGTCTGAATTGTATTAAGTGCAAAGTCAATTTTCTCAGTATTTGATCAGAAGAAGAAAAGTGAAAGTTGTTGCAATTGCAAATACACTGCCTGACAAAAGTATTAGGACGATTGTGTATTTCTGAAGTTTCATAATGATAACAAGACGTATTGGTAATGACAACAAATCAATTTATTCATATATTAAAGCAAATTTCATCATGTGTAAAGGCATATTATTGCAAAAATGTAATAATATCAAGTTAAATACCTTTTTCATCAAAATAACCACCTTTGGCTTTAATCACAGCTTTTCAAATTTGAGGCATTCTGTCCAACAATTTTTCACGATATCCATCCTCTATAGTTTTCCACTCATCCTGAAGACATTTCCACAGGTGTTTAAAGCCCCAGTGTGTAGGATTCGTGGCACATAGGTGGATGGTGCTATTGCACTTTCTGTTTTAGCTACGGCAGACCTCGAGGGTCACCCGGGTGCGCGGTCCCGTTTTTTGTTTTGTTTTGTTTTTTCTCATGAAAACACACATTCCCGATCATGTACCATGGCACTCTACACATCAAATGAAACCTTACAGTCTCCTCTTTTTGACTATAATTCATTTCCCTGCACAACAAACACTCCCCGAGAACATGGGGCTTTTATACGGAAAAGCACAAAACGAGGTTAGCTTACCTTAGAATGCTTTGCACAGGTCAAACTCTGTATTTCACCATAAACTTGCTCTCAATTTGTCCGTAAGGATCCAGCGAATAAAATCCAGTAAAACAATTTAGTCCAAAACACGTGTTAGATCCATTACAACGTCTGATCGGCAGCATGCTTGTGTTGTTCACCCAAAACCACGAGTCTTGCCGAAGGCGAAGGCAGAGCCCAAATGTCCTTCTGCGGCTCTCGTATTCAAAATGGCTGCCTCTGCATGGGGAAGATCCCCCTTTTATGTGACTATATCTAAGTCCAAAAGAATACTTTGATTTCATGATGGAAGTGAAAAGGCTTGGAAAATAATGTATTTTTGAATGGGTATCTTCAATTTCAGTAATTAACGGGTAAAAATCTTACACACTGTCCCTTTAACATTAGTCGGATTTCTCTACATTCAAGATTCAAGATTGTTATTGTTAGATTATTTGTCATATGCAGAATCAACACAAGGTCAACAATGCAAAGAAATGCTTAGGATCAGAGGAACCGTTGACTCGCTAAGATAGTCAGAAGTACTAACAGTATGTAAAAAAGTAAAAAGTGATGCAAATAGTGTAGCGGGAGAAGTAAACAATATAATAAAAAATATTCTACACAGTCTGTATTCACTGCTGAGACTCTTCTCCTTGTTTGACACAAGTGTTGTTAGAGTTTTGGTGCTCACAAATTGTAGATTTTTGCCTTTATTTTTGAGTTTCTACGTTGAAAGTGACAGAGTTTAGGCTCAAGTCTGTTAGCACGTGCAGCACAACAGATGTGTGTATTGAAGAAACAAGCTGAATTCATTGATCAAGTGTTTTTGAATGAGAGTCGTTTCAGGTGTTCCGAGAAAGCCTGAGAACCGTTTGAACAGATGAGAAATGTTCCAGATGTTCCATGATCAAACTAGACAAGTTTCATAAAATGGACTAAAACAACTGAGAAAAACTGTAAGAATCCAGCCACGTGTTCATCCCGTAACCGTCTTTATTAACCGGGCTCTCCATCAAACCCCCATCCTCCGTGACACCCATGAAGAACGAGCCCAGCACCCAACCAGCACCCAACCAGCACCCATCCATCACCCATCCATCCATCACCCAAACACACCCGAGCGCATTTTAAGAGCTCATTTTCAACCACTGATAAACAACATTATTTATAGATACTCTGAGGTTTTTTTTTTCCACCGATTTATGAGGATTTATTTCAGGAAGAGTGGAGAGAGAGAGAAGAGAGGAGAGGAGCTTTTCAAATGAAGAGAGAAGAAAGAAAGGATTGATGTTTTTTCTGAAAAACTGGAGGCAGAGAGAGTGAGAGAGAGAAAGGAAAAGAGAGAGACAGACAGACACACACAGAAAGAGAAAGGAGCTGACAGGAGTTTTTCATATGAAGAGAGAAGAAAGAAAGGATTGATATAATGTTTTTTATGAAAGAGAGGAGAGAGCATAGAGGGAGAGACCGAGAGAGAGAAAAGGAGGAAGAGAGAAACAGTCAGAGACACACAGAAAGTGAGAGAAGGAGAGTGAAAAAGACACGAGAGGGGGGAGCTTGACAGTAGATTTTCAAATGAAGAGAGAGGAAAGAGAAGATTGATTGATATGATGTTTTATATGAAAGAGAGAGGGAGGGGGTATTTTTATGTAAAGAAAGAGTCTATGGGGACTGGAGCAGAGAAAGAGAGAAGAAGAAGAGATGACGAGAGAGAGGAGGGCTGACAAATGAAGAAAGAAGGAAGACGATATTGATGTTTTATATGAGAGAGAGAAGGAGAGAGAGAGGAAAGAGAGGAGCTGACAGCTGAAGACGGAAGAAAGAAAGGATTGATATGATGTTTTTTATGAACGAGAGAGTTTATTTTTCTAACATGCAGGTCTATGGTACTGAGCCCTGGAAGTGTCATAGGTGAATAAATAAAATAAGAAGGCGTGCGCACGAGTTAATAAGTTGCTTCCACGAGTTATAAGCACGAGTTCTAAAGCGTGGGAACAACTTATTAACTCGTTCCCACACCTTATAACCCATGTGCACGAGTTATAAAACTCTCTCTCTCCTCTTCCTTTCTCTCCTCCTCCTCTCTCTCCTCTTCTCTCTCCTCTCTCTCCTCTTTTCTCTCCTCCTTCTCTCTCTCTTCCTTTCTTTCCTCCACTCTCTCTCTCCTTTTGTTTTCTCTCCTCTTCCTCTCTCTCCTCTTCTCTCTCCTCCTCTCTCTCTCTGCTCTTCTCTCTCCTCCTCTCTCCTCTTCTTGTCTCTCCTCCTCCTCTCTCTCCTCTTCTCTCTCCTCCCCCCTCTCTCCTCTTCCTTTCTTTCTTCCACTCTCTCTCTCCTTTTGTTTTCTCTCCTCCCCCGTCTCCCTCCCCTCTTCTCTCTCCTCTCCCTCCTCTTCTTGTCTCTCCTCCCCCTCTCTCTCCTCTTCCTTTCTCTCCTCCCGTCTCTCTCTCCTCTTCCTTTCTCTCCTCCACTCTCTCTCTTTTCCTTTCTCTCCTCTTCCTTTCTCTCTTCTTCTCTCTCTCTCCCCTGCCTCTTCACTGCAGCTTTAGCCCTATATAATCTATAATCTGTAATCACGGGATTTTCCTCTTCACATCCTCTAATCTCTCATTTACACTCGCTTTTATGTACCCCCCCCCCCCCCCTCTCTCTCTCTCTCTCTCTTCATTTCTGGCTAAATCTCTCTTATGTCTCCATTACATCCTCTCTTCTTCTTTCTTCCTCTTCCCTTCCTCTTTTGTATGCTCTGTCTGCATTTTTCTTCTCGATCTATCCCTCTTTCATCCCTCACGCACCCTTTCTACTTTATTCCTCTGCTCTCTTCCCCAATTTCTCTCACTCCATCTTTCATCCCATCCCTCTTTCTTTCTCGTCCCCTTTCTCTTTGCCTCCCTTAGTCTTCCTTCCTCCGTCCCTCCTCCTTCCACTCCCCGTCTTTTCTTTCACGATGTAGAAAAGCATCTGACGGACCGTCCACCAGAAAAGTTCCACAATGCTCCTTTAGCGTATGAACATCTGGTGCTGTTGTGAAGCCGTGTGGGTGTTTTTTTGGAGACGAGACGGTTTCAGGAGTGACATCATGTTTGACACGTTATATTTAACAGAACATGTGTCTAGGATTTGGCCCACAACAATAACGACAGAGCCATGTTTCTCTCAGTGCGCTGGTGTAAAAGTTCTGCTCCTTCCAGGAACACACTGGCATCACACACCGTCTTGGAGCTGATTACAACCGAGAATTGGCAAAACTGAGTTGGCTAAAGAGAAAAGGTCCAATTAAGCTTCTCGCACTGAAATGAAAATGGGAAAACTACATCCTGGCACTGGTGGAAGGTAACAAAGTACAAAAGTAAAAATACGAATTGCAGGTATCTGTACTTTACTTACGGCTACGTTTATATGATGACGGTCTGAACAGAAGATGCAAAAGTGGCGTCGCGTCTTCACTTTTTATTCCGCGTTTAGACAAGTGTTTTCGGGAGGAAATCTGCGTGCATACGGTGACGCAAAAGTGTGTGGAATTTGATTGGGTATTGTCAGCTTTTCAAAAGGACATCAATAACGGGTTTAGGCTGAAGTTGAACTTATAGGCACTTTAATCTTGACTCAAGCGAAATACAGGACTCATGATGACACAAGGACACATCCTTCTCGTCTCACAACCTCGTCTCACCATCGTGTCACCATCCTCGTCTCACACCGAACTGAAGCACAGTAGCTGCTTATATACAGGGGACTGGTATTAGAGGTAAGATCTTAAGCCCGAGCCTAAAATGTCAATCATTGCTTCGGGTCGGGCCGGACTTCTCTCTCGCTGACTTTTTAAAAATAAATATATGTTTATAAAAATGTATACTAAAACGATGTGTGGATACTAAACTAAGGAATACTTGTTTTAAAATAAATAATTTGGATAAAACAGAGAAGGCGCTGTAATGTAATTGCTATTTAACTACTAAACAGGAGCCGCAGAGCCAGAGCTCTGCGCACGTGAACGCCGCCCTCTTAATAATCTTCCACTCCGCAAGTCCGCATCTATTTTGACCTGGTATCCCCAATATGGAGGAGCAAGAAGTTAAGGAGAACTGAAAAGACAAACACGCACCGGTAAGAGTGAGGTCTCTCTGCTTCTCTCTCTTAAAGTGCCGCGCTAGATTCTTAAGGACGTACTGCTGCTGTGGTTTATGGCCCAATTTTCAACCCGTCAAAATAACGGACAGCCTTACATTTTTCCCGTCAACTCTTAAAAAAATCCGTCAATGATGGAAAATTGTCGGTAAATGTACCCTCTGCAGAAACAGAAATATAAAAGATGTAAATGTTTATACAGTCTTGTTTAACTTAGATTTCGTTACAAAAGACAGGCTTTAATTTGTTATCATAAATCACCCCTCCTCCTCCTGAGTCCTCATAAATAAAATATGAAATTTCGGGTTTGCTTCGGGCTCGGGCCTGCAAATCAAGTTAATTGGTCGGGCTCGGGCCGGGTCGGGCTTTAATACCCGCGGGCCGGGTCGGGTCGGGCTGGATTTTTTAGGCCCGATCTTACCTCTAACTGGTATGCAGCTACATATAGTTTCACTGCCTTTTAGGGGTCTGGTCACAAACATAGCCTAGAACAGGTGGTGTAACAGGGTATATACAATTACGCCTTGGTATGCTAAAACCCCATTAACATTATAGTCACACAGTATCCACAGCATAATACAAAGAATAAATTCTCACTGTATGCATGCCAGGCGGCTATGTCCGCGAGCATGCATAGAATCCTTCTTCTCATCTGCGTCGTGAAAATCAAAACAAAACATGGCTACCGGTAGCAAAAAAAATGTGTGTGGCGAGACGAAGAAGTTCAACTATTGCTTCAAATCACGTCCCTCTTAAACTTGCTTTAGGTCGCCTTGGGATCTGTATTTCACATTTTCTCATTTCAACTAATGTCTGCATTTAGAAAACACATTTTATAAACTTCAACTCTGTTTCCAATGAAGCATTTAGCTTCCAGCGTTCAGCAATGTAAGTCCTGTGAAAAAGTATTTGCCCCTTTACTGACTTCTCACTTTTTTTGCACCTTTGTTGCTCTCAGCCATTTCAGATCAAGCAAACTTAAATATTAGACAAAGATAACTCACAAGTAAACACAAAATGCAGTTTTAAGCGCAGATTTTATTTATTAACCTACATGGCCCATTTGAAAAAGTAATTGCCCCTAAACCTGATAACCGGTTGAACCCTGAGCGCTGTGGAGGAATTTTGGCCACTCTTCTTTGAGAATTGTTTTAGACTTAGACAAACTTTATTTACTTGGACACAGTAGCTCACACATCACGATATAATATAATAACAAAGATGTAATAATAAATGGTAATAATAAATTCTAAATAAGTAGCAAAAAAAGATGACAAGAGACACACGTCAAATAAGACATAATTATAGCAATAAATGTATATGTACAAGTCAAAATAAAATAGAAAAATAAGTAATAAAATATAAATCTAAAACTTTGACTAGGCCACTCCAAAACCCTCATTTTGTTTTTTTAGGCCATTCAGAAGTGGACTTGCTGGTGTGCTCTGGATCATTAGCCGTGTCTCAATTCTCAGAGTGCACAGTTTGGAGCGTGGTTTTAAGGGCATGTACGTCACATCCGGCGCGACGACTGCTGTCCCATTTCTTTTTTGTCCCATGCACAGTTAACACGTGGTCTGAAGACCGCAGTCGTTTCCATGGAAATCGGGGCGTGGACCAACTGCGTGAAAAAGCACACTTCGCGCACTCATATATCCCAGCATGCACCGCGCGCTACTTCTTCTACGGGAGAAAATAGAGTCGGCGGCTGCATCTGGTAGTTGGGAAACCTGTCGCATTCCGCCGACGCCCATGCGGTCCGCGGACTGCACTCAGAGCTGAGCAAGTATGCACAGTCTTGACTGCAGTCTAAGCCCCCTTAAAACCACACTCCGAGTTGTGCACTCTGGTAATTGAGACACGGCTATTGTCTTGTGGCAGAACCCAAGTGCGCTTCAGTTTAAGGTCACAAACTCTTCCTCTTCCTTTCTCTCCTCTACTCTCTCTCTCTTTTCCTTTCTCTCCTCTTCCTTTCTCTCTTCTTCTCTCTCTCTCCCTTGCCTCTTCACAGCAGCTTTAGCCCTATATAATCTATCTAATCTATCTAATCTGTAATCATGGGATTTTCCTCTTCACATCCTCTAATCTCTCATTTACACTCGCTTTTATGTACCCCCCCCCCTCTCTCTGTCTCTCTCTCTCTCTCTCTCTCTCTCTCTCTCTCTTCATTTCTAGCTAAATCTCTCTATGTCTCCATTGCATCCTCTCTTCTTCTTTCTTCCTCTTCCCTTCCTCTTTTGTATCCTCTGTCTGCATTTTTCTTCTCAATCTATCTCTCTTTCATCCCTCACGCTTTCACTCACTCTTTCATCTGGGAATTGAGACACGGCTATTGTCTTGTGGCAGAACCCAAGTGCGCTTCAGTTTAAGGTCACAAACTGGTGGCCGGACATTCTCCTTCAGGATTTGTTGGTAGAGAGCAGAGTTCATAGTTCCTTCAATCACAGAAAGTCATCCAGGTCCTGAAGCAGCAAAGCAGCCCCAAACCCTGACACTACCACCACCAAGTTTCACTGTTGGCATCATGTTCTTTTTATCAGATACTGTGTTCATTTTACACCAGATGCACTCGTTCCAAAAAGTGAGACAAGCCTTTATGGTTTTTTTGTCAGCAGTGGTTTCGCCTTGGAACTCTGCCATGCCATTTTTGCCTAGTCTCTTTCTTATGGTTGAGTCATGAACACTGACCTTTACTGGATCAGTCGTCGCTCTGCTCTTGGGGTAATTTTTGTAGGCTGGCCACTCCAGGGAAAGTTCACCGCTGTACCATGCTTTCTCCGTTTGTGGATAATAGCTCTCTTCCTGATTCGCTGGAGTCCCCAAGATTTAGAAATGGCTTTGTAACCTTTTCGAGACATGTCGATTACTTTTCTTTTCTGCTACTGAATTTCTTTGGATCGCGGCATGATGCCTTGGGTCCGATATGGCCACTTCACCTTGTTACGCAGGTTCTGTTTAAGTGATCTTTTGATTTGAAAGGTCTGGCAGCAACAGGCCTGGGTGTGAATATGAAACTGAACTCAGCTTTCCACAGTCATTGATTAATCACAGTTACCTCATCATTTAACCCCCAATTAGTTTTTCACACAGGATCATGTATGAGGGTCATTCAAAAAGTTCTAAGACGAATTAAAAAACAACTTAATTTTTGAAAGTATTTAGTAATTACTTTTAGTAATTATTTTTCTACATAACATCCACCTAAGTCAATACACCTCTGCAAGCGATGTTTCCACTGAAAAATTCCTTCTTGGTAGAATTCTGGAGCTTGTCTAGTCAACCAGGTCACAACCTCCCTCTTCACTTCAAGTATGGACTGAAATCTTGTTCCTTTTAAATGTTCCTTCAACTTTGGAAATAGGAAAAAAACATCCATAAACATTGTGCAAATCTTCAATAATTTCTTTAGGTTTCCACTGAAGTTTTGTTAGAAATGTAATGTTTGCTCGGACTTCAAATTGGCTCATTTTGGAGGGTCAAAAAAGTGGGTTGTGCAATATGTAACGTAACTCTCTGAATAACAAAGCTAGAATGCTGAAACTTGTCAAATGTGTTTATCAGTCATCAGTGGTACGAATCAAGGTCATTTTGTTGAGCTAGTTCGACTCATTTTGAATTTATGACATTTGTCTTAGAACTTTTTGAATGCCCCCCGTAGATTTGGATTGTGTTTTTCTCTTATATATAAAAAACAAAAACAAAATCATCACAGAAAAACTGCATTTTATTTTTACTTGGGTTATCTTTGTTTCATATTTAAATTTGTTTGATGATCTGAAAGTGTAAAGTGGTAAAGCGTGACACACGTGCAAAAAAGTAAGAAATCAGGAGGGGGGCAAATACTTTTTCACAGCACTGTAATTGAACCATCAGGAAATAAACAATTGAAGTCTTTGTCCCCGTGGAGTCAGTCTGACCATAGGACGAGTCTGGTGATGGTTCATGGACTTAAAGGGATATGCCACCCCCAGGTCAAACTTTGGCATCTCCCCACAGTCCAGAGACTAAAATAAGTGGTGGAAAGCGTTTTTCTGGTGACGCAGCCATTGTCCAGGTCTGTCAGCACTGACCGCCGCGGTATCTGCAGCTACTCCGCGTTAGACTGGAGTCTAACGTCGCCAGAGAAAGATTTCGGCCAAAAGGAATTTATTTGCTCGATGCGTTTCCAAATTACTTTCTGTGTAGTGCGCATTCATATCGAGTGCAAATAAATGTGCAAATCAACACGGAGAGCTTGACTTGGTCATTTTGGGTGGGAACTATTTTTCAGCGCGGAAAAAGACAGCCGAAGCACACACCACGCTGACAGGGGAATCCCAGTTACGCACCAGGAAGGGAGTTCCCCTGTTACGCAGCGTGGTGTGCCCCCCCCCCACGCTACTATTAATACATTTTGTTGAAAATCTACGAAAGTTTGAGTGTTTAAACAGGAGAGAAATGTTAGAAAATGTTAATACCAGTCTGAGTGTAGAATGTGTGTGGTGAGGCGTTTACAGCCTTAAAACATGTATAATAATTGTAAAATATAAAGTTGTCCTACTTCGCGGATTTCACTTATTACGGGTTATTTCTGGAACCTAACCCCCGCATTAAATGAGGGACCACTGTAGTCTACAGCGCCACATAGCGTAGTGGAGCCGGCCAGGTCGCTGCCCATTATCTGATTACACGAGTTTCATGTGCACTTGGATTGGAGGACAGACCACCCGCCGAGTAACGGAATCGGATTTGGAGAAATCCAATAAGATCCTACCATGTGCACGCAGTCAGTGATCCATGGGTGCCATAAATCGTAACGAAATAGAAAAACGAAAACTCCTTTTTTCATTTCAGGTTTCAGATGCTTTTAGTGCAGATTTTCAAAACTCAGACTTAAGCCTCTGTGAGACACTGTTGACTCCTTCCTGTGTTCTGAAGCACATTTAAACACGGCTTGTTTTAATCAGGTCCTTAAACGCTGTGAGCAGAGTAACCCCACACTGGCCCTCCTCTTAATGGTGCACATTAGTCTGAGGACCATAAACTGATCGGGGGCCCTCACTCAGACTCCAGTCATCACTTACACAGTCCTAACCCCACGCTATCACCGCTCCCCTCTTTAAATCACCTAATTCAACATTATTAATAATGAATAAAAACGTAATTTTCTGTACCGGCTTGTGGGAATCATTTGTATGAATATTTCAGTACATTATTTTAACACATCTGCGGAGAGGGGAGCGAGGGGGGCCGTTTTTATTGGCCCCCGCTTCTACCGCCACGGGCCCCTGGCTATTAAACCCCACGCTGTCTGCTCCGGGTCTGTAGCAGTAGTGATTTACAAGACTTGTTAAAAAACACAGTAAAAAAAAAGAGTGGGCTAGCTGTGCCGTTTGTGCTCGTAATGTGATTCTGGGTTTGTAAAATGGAGGAGAGAGGGGGCGCCGCTCGCACTCCGGCCCGATGTGGAAGGCTGCATGGCCGGGTAAAAGCGTGCCCAATGTGCCCTGGACTGGACTCATTATGGAGCTGATAAAGGGGTGCTACCGGAGTGGGAGAACGGGGTCTGAGAGTGGTCACGGCTAGTGTTTTAATAGAATGTACAGGTGGAATAGTGGCGTAGGGGTTAGGATTCTTACGAGATTGTCCTTGGTTTGATTCTGGGGCTATGTGGGGCTTTCTTTCTTTCCCCCAGCCCTGCGGCGTTGTTGAGGATTGCACTGGTCTCAATCTGCATAAATACACAACCTGTCAACAGTTGGAAGAACGGAAGAACACACTCTCATTCAGTGTTTGTTTTTTTGTTATTTGGATAAAACCCTCTCCCTCCCCTCCTCGTGTGTGATAAATGTCTGCTCCACGTACACCAGATACAGAGCACAATTCTTATTTTGTGAAATCAAACTGCTCGTGTTTGGCCGACAGAGCATCCACAGCTTTCACACAGGTCAGATTTTGTAGAATAATTCTGTATTTTCACAACATAAGCTTAAAGGAATATTAACATTTTTACAATCTGAACCTTATTTCGTTATTAAAACAACGTCATTTACTCACCCATTGTACTCTGGTGTCATTTAGAGCATTTCCGGAGATTTTGTAGTTTAGCGATATCCGGTGAGTGCTCGGGGCAGGCGATTGCAGTCACTAAATAAACGTTAGCACTTTTCAGATGACAAAAGCTCAATGTTAGTCTCCACTTTCGCTGGAGTCAGAAGTGGCCTGTAATCCGATATCCATCCATGTTTTCATTGGATGACAAGGACAGCGTGCATGTGCGTATTCACAGCTGATTTGCAGATAACATAACGCTCTCAGCTCTCGGTTACAGTCATAAACATCTCCGCTTGGGGGATTTTGCTCCAGGCTACTGAAAACACCACAACGCCGTCTTGGGTTCATCTTCCAGGTCTTGACCCATCTATCTGGACATTGGTTACTAGGATGTTTTCATACAAATGTACCATACTTTTCGGACTATAAGGCGCTACTTTTTTCTCACACTTCGGACCCTGCGGCTTATAGTCAGGTGCGGCTATGTATGGATGGTTAGCGGCTGGTTAGCTCAACTGGTAAGTCACTGACTTTCCCTGGGGGGATGTGGGTTCAAATCCCCCCCCGGCAATGGGCTAGCCAGTGTGGGTCTTTGGGCAAGACCCTTCACGGTACTGCTCCCGGGCACCAAAAGATGGCTGCTCACTGCTCCTGAAAAGGAGGGGTCAAATTAGGGGTGTAAATCAGACACTTCATGCTGATACGATATCGATTTCTTAAGCCAACGATTCGATTATTTTCGATACTTGAGAATTCCCCACGTTTCGATACGATTCGATACGATTCGATTCAATGGTGCATAGTTTTCACTTTATGTATTAATGATGTTTTGAATACATTTTATTACAGAAAAATTCGATTCGATTCGATTCTCTTGTGGACGCGTTGATGCATTTGGATCGTCAGCTGTAGGATCGATGCATCGATACTTTAAGCAGTTTAAGAAATTATACAAATCTAGTATTCTGAGTCGTTATAGTGATGCAATGTTGTAATGGATAGTATATTAAATTATTATAAATACCTTATCTATGAACATTGTAAATATAAGTTGTATAGTAACACCAGATAAATGTGATGAAGATGGTTCAGAGGAAACTGGACAATATTAATGCTTAAGTGACTGTAAGGGGTGGGATTCAAAAAGTTGACACTTCTTCCCATAACCCTTTGAGATATGTTTACTTAGGTAAAGAAATTATATTTATATGCCTACACGTACATGTATACGTGTAATGTATAATGTACTGTATATTGACTTTGTAACATACTCAATAAATTCATTCATTCATTCAATTCATTCATTTGATACGAATCGATTATTATTTACACGACTAGGTCAAATGCAGAAGTCAAATTTCTCCCATGTGTCATTGTGTGTGAGACCAAATAAAGACTTAATCTTAATCTTAATGGATTAATTCTTTATCAAGACAGTGAATGCAGCGCCTAACCATAGCTCCACTTCTGGCTGGTGAAAATACCTACGGTAAATAAGTTCAGGAGAGTTCATGACTTAATGAAGCCTTGTTTTAGCCACTTAAAATCTCCTACAGGTATCAACAGTTCTGTGAGATTGAGTTCAGGGGCTTTATCCTTAAAGTTAATCTTGGCACTTTATTTTTAAGGCTTCCAGAGGCTACAGACTGGCCATTTTACAGTTGTTTTACTGCCATGTTTCTGCTGTGTTACTGCCGTAGGCGCTATTCGAAAAAAGCACATACCGGTATTTACGTTAATTAAAATAAAAAACAAAAATCCTTTTGTGTACCATATTTCTGAGTAAATATCTCAAGTTACAATGTGGACACCTGCGGTTTATAGTCAGGTGCACTCTATAGTCCGAAAAGTACAGTAATTGAGTGAAATGAGTTTGAACCCATAAAATAAAGTGGTATTTAATGTTAACCATAGCCACTTCAATGCTAGTGTGTGTCTGTGTGTTTGTGTGGTAACGTGTCCCTCAGCCACATGCAGAACCTCTTAGCTTCAGCGCTGGTGTCCGTGTGTGTGCAGTGTCAGTGTGGTGACGTACGCTCCTGTCTTTCAGCCACATGCAGGACTTCTGGAGGCTGGACGACTGGGAGGACGACCTGAGGAGGAGGAGGAGGTTCATCAGAAACCCGTTCGGCTCCACACACCTGGACGTGCCCTGCAGGAGCCTGCCCGAGGACGGTGAGACAGACCCGCTCATGTTCTGTACCATCTGTCCACATACACCGCACACGTCCACAGAGCTGGGACGGAGAACGCTCAGATAGTTTAGTGTTGCTCTCTGGGGCCACTGTTACAGCCACATGTGGGTGGACCCTCAGCGTCACACAGGGACACGCCCATTCACTACAGCGCACACTCCCATTGGCTGCTGGACACCACATGACCTGGATGTACGGGCTTGTGCTTTAGTATGACCTCTAACAGCATCTGGTCCAGAACAAACAGTAAAATATATGAGCACAATTATTATGCAGTTAGTAAATAATGCCAAAAAACTTTATAGAAATCACCCAAAAATACATACAACTCTGGAAAAAATAAGAGACCACTGCAAAATTATCATTTTTTCTGATTTTACTACTTATAGGTATGTGTTTGGGCAAAAGGAACTTTTTTTTTTTGAACTACTGACAACATGTCCCCCAAATTCCAAATGAAAATATTATCGTTTAGAGCATTTATTTGCAGAAAACGACAACGTGAAAACTACCGCTATATGCTGCTCCAAATAGGGTTTTAAATGACTGATTATACAGGATTCAAGAATAATTTTGTTTTTAAGAGGCCCATGTTACACTATTTTCTGATCTATGCTATGTTGTTTTTTTGTCACAAACAAACCCGGAGTTGTTTTGTTAACTTGCGGTAGCTGTTCAGTTGAAAACTAACGCTTCGAATGGTGACATCACAAGGTGGAATAGAACAATTTGAGCTTTGGAGATGTAAACAGATTAATAATAAAGGATTAATCAAACATGTGTGAATGAAACAAAACACAACTCCAGGTCTGTTTTTGAGGAGGTAACAACATTATAGCATGTCTTAAAGCTAAAAAAAAAAAAAAAAAAGTCAATTTGCATAATATAAGAGTTTTAAATATCTACAGCTCTGGAAAAATCTGTTTTTCTGATTTTACTACTTATAGGTATGGGTTTGGCCATTTTTGTTTGAGTCTATAAACTACTGACAACATTTCCCCCAAATTCCAACTAAAAATATTATCATTTAGAGCATTTATTTGCAGAAAATGACAAATGGTCAAAATAACAAAAAAGATCAATGTTTTCAGAGCTCAAACAATGCAAAGAAACAAGATCAAATTCATTTTAAAACAACATAATACTAATGTTTACACTTAAGAAGAGTTAAAAAAATCAATACGAGGGCCATTCAAAAAGTTCTAAGACAAATGCCATAAATTCAAAATGAGTCAAACTAGTTCAACAAAATGACCTTGAATCGTACCACTGATGACTTATAAACACATTTCGGCATTCTAGCTTTGTTATTCAAAGAGTTACGTTACATATTGCACAACCCACTTTTTTGACCCTCCAAAATGAGCCAATCTGAAGTCCGAGCAAACATTAAATTTCTAACAAAACTTCAGTGGAAACCTAAAGAAATTATTGAAGCTTTGCACAATGTTTATGGATGTTTTTTTTTTTTTTTCCTATTTCCAAAGTTGAAGGAACATTTAAAAGGAACAAGATTTCAGTCCATACTTGAAGTGAAGAGGGAGGTTGTGACCTGGTTGACTAGACAAGCTCCAGAATTCAAAGGAATTTTTCGGTGCAAACATCACTTGCAGAAGTGTATTGACTTAGGTGACTTAGGTTAAAATTATTTTGTTACTTTCAAAAATAAAGTGTTTTTTGAATTACCCTCGTATTTGGTGCAATAACCCTTATTTTTAATCACAGCTTTCATGTGTCTTGGCATGCTCTCCACAAGTCTTTCACATTGTTCTTGGGTCCTAGTGTAGACCTGGTTTAGTCTTGGTTCAGACCTGGTTTAGTCCTAGTTTAGACCTGGTTTAGTCTTGGTTCAGACCGGGTTTAGTTCTAGTTTAGACCTGCTTTAGTCTTGGTTCAGACTGGGTTTAGTCCTAGTTTAGACCTGGTTTAGTCTTGGTTCAGACTGGGTTTAGTCCTAGTTTAGTCTTGGTTTAGTCCCTGTTTTAACCTGGTTTTGTCCTGGTTTAGCCCTGGTTCAGTCATGCGTCTTGACATGCTCTCCACAAGTCTTTCACATTGTTCTTGGGTCCTGATTTAATCCTAGTTTAGTCCTGGTTCAGATCTGGTTTAGTCCTAGTTTAGACCTGGTTTAGTCTTGGTTCAGACCGGGTTTAGTCCTAGTTTAGACCTAGTTTAGTCTTGGTTCAGACCGGGTTTAGTCCTAGTTTAGACCTGATTTAGTCTTGGTTCAGACCTGGTTTAGTCCAAGTCTTTCACATTGTTCTTGGGTGACTTTATTCCACTCCTGGTGCAAGAACTGAAGTAGCTCAGCTTTGTGTTTGTGTTGGAATTCAACAGACGCTGGAATGGAATGGCTGTAATACATGTAGAGATGCTGATTTCAGAAAAAAATGCATTGGTCTCTTATTTTTTTCCAGACCTGTATGATTTGAGTTTTTTCCTCATTATTGCCCCTTTTGACACTACTCTAGTCAGACAGCGCTCGGTCATCATGAACAAAAGCCCGACTGAGCTAAATGAATGGCCACGTGGACTTCCTGTGCAGGGATCCATCTGACACTGCACTTCCTCCTCAGCTCCGGCTTTGGCGTGAGCAGGGCCCATATTACGCTGTTTTCTGGTCTATGTTATAATATTTCCTCATCACAAACAGACCTGGAGTTGTGTTTTGTCATTTGTTTCACACATGTTTAACTCACCAACCCTGCAGATTTAGTTCTTTTCTCAAACAGAAAAGACCTTATGAGGTCATGTGGTAATACAGGAAGTGTTCCATTTTGTTTTTAAACTCCCCACACCTTTGCTAGAATCATTTGCATAATTTCCGATATCCGATACCGATATCCGATATCCGATATTAATGGTGCTGTTATTGGCCGATACCATGGTCCCTTGTTTATCGCGGGGTTTAGGTTCCAGAAATAACCCGTACTGAGTGAAATCCGCGAAGTAGGACAACTTTATATTTTATATGTTTTAAGGCTGTAAACACCTTAAAACACTGGAGTTAACGTTTTCTCACATTTCTCTCTCGTTTTCAACAAAATGTATTAATAGTGAAGCGTGGGGGCCCCGCCGGACGCGCGAGGGGAGCGGAGACATAAGTCATTGGATCTGGACGCGACGCGCACCAACCCCTTGGAGAAGTGCGCGACATGTGCACCCGCTCATTGTGGTCAAATCCGTGACAGAGCAGCACAACTGGCGCAAGGCCGGGGCTGCGAGCACGAGATCGAACCGCGGCGCCCGGACCATGCCTCTCCCTCAGGACCGCGTCCTCGCAGCCCAAACCACAAAAAAAACATGCACAAACGAACGCAAGAGCCGCACGAAACCAGCAAAGAGCCACACGGGGTGATTTAATCCTGGTTTAGACCTGGTCTAGTCCCGGTTTCGTCCAGGTCTAGACCTGGTCCAGTCCTGGTTTAGTCCAGGACCAGTCCAGGTTTAGACCTGGTTTAGACCTGGTCTAGACCTGGTTTAGTTCTGGTCTAGACCTGGTTTAGTCCATGTTTAATCCTGGTCTGGTCCTGGTCTAGTCCTGGTCTAGTCCCGGTCCCCCCCCCGCGTCCCCCATCTATCAATCGGCAAAGCTCTACAGTCTCTTAGCCAATCAGGACGCAGAACACAATGTTACACTATAAAAAAAAATAGGGAAAAAAAATAAATAAATAAAAAAAAATCCGTGAAACAGCGAGGCCGCAAACAGTGAACCGCGATAGAGCGAGGGACCACTGTATTTATTTATTTTTAATTCTGAGATAACATTTTATACAGACTGAAAATCATGGAAAATGAATTTTTGAATGCCTTCTTTTATTTTCAAAACGTGTTTTGACTCCTGATTTTTTTTTTTATTTCAATTTTTTTTATAGTGTAACATTTTTTTTATAGTGTAACTTTTTTTTTTATAGTGTAACATTTTTTTATAGTGTAACTTTTTTTTTTTTTTAATTTTAAATAGTGTAACATTGTGTTCTGCTTCCTGATTGGCTAAGGGACCTTTGCCGATTGATGTTATAGATGGGGGACGCGGGGGGAGGGGGGACCAGGACCAGACCAGGACCAGACCGGGACTAGACCGGGACTAGACCAGGACTAAACGCGGACTAAACCAGGTCTAGACCAGGTCTGAACCAGGTCTAAACCTGGACTGGACCAGGACTAAACCTGGACTAAACCAGAACTAGACCAGGTCTAAACCAGGATTAAACCAGCACATGCGGCTCTTTACCTGGTTTTCATGCTGCACTGTCGAGGTTTGATATGCGTGTTTGCTTTGTGGCTCGGACTGCCTCCTCCGAAAGTTTGAGTGTTTAAACGAGAGAGAAATGTGAGAAAACGTTAATTCGAGGGATTACTGTACTGACAAATATCGGTCGTTAATATTGGCCCACTTTTACACATCGGGCCGATACCGATATGTAAAAAAATAAAAAATAAAAATTGGCAATGTCGGCTGATACCGATGTTAATGCCGATATATCGTGCATCCCTAGTAACAGCATTATATTAGGGCTTACCGCGGAGTCAAATTTGTGTAATATAGGACCTTTAATTGTTCATTTTTAAGAATGTGAAATGGACTTGGGACATTTTATGTAGTTGCACACGACTCCTTATCCACAAGTAACACAAAACTTGGCATTGCATTACATCATCTTGTAAAACCTTTTAATTTATCATGATTTTCTAATTGTAAGTCACACTAGTTTTGTATAGAATCAATAAAACCCGACACAAACATGCAATTTGCAAAAACAGTTATGCAATTCTTTTCGAGAATCGCATTTGTAGCTGTTTTCATTTGACCCTGCTGTTTCATAAATCTTAAACCACACTCGCGCTCAAATTGGCATAGCCGCTTTTCATTCTCAGAAAATCTCACAACACGATTCCCACCCTCCGAGCCCTGCCAGGAGAACATTCTATAAAAGCTGTGCGTGGACATTAGCATGTAGCACAGCGCGAGCTAATTGACGTTTTAATGGTCAGAGTTATTTATGAGCGCGCTGAACTTAACTTGACTGTTTTACGTCCATCTCGCCACAGATTTAGAGCCAAATGAGTTTTCAGTTTTACAGTGCTGTGTCCTGATTGGCCGGCGCGGGCTCGTAGAGGCTCATATAAGACCCTAAATGTGTGTACATTTTGTCTAATGTCATGCAACACCAAGTTTAACAGAGAAGCAGCTTGTGATATTAACCACCACTGGGCCAGTCCTGGACCAGCCAATGAGAGCTGGACTTTTCTCAGGGTTTAGTTCTGGTGGAGACTTCTCGGTGGTTGATTTGAAAAAGAAACGGCTTTTTAGAGATTTAAACTATGTTCAAGTTTTCCCTTCTCATTTACTCTCTCGCAGTTGTATTTAGAGTGATTCATACATGTTTGAGAAATCTTTATTCTTCTGTATTCAAGACGTCATTGCTCCGATCTCCACATTTTTAAAGAAATGGACTTGGGACTTTTTATGTAGTTGCAAACGAAGCGTTATCGACAAGTAACACAAAACTTGGCATTGCATTACATCAACTTGTATAAACTTTGGATTTATTATGGTTTTTTAATTGTAAGTCACTAGTTTTGTATAGAATCAGTAAAACCAGACACTCACTGCGTGCACATGGACGAGTGTAATCCGATTGCAAACGGATTGGGATCGTATCGGATTCATGTGCACAGGATAAGGATCGTATAGGGATTGGCTTCCCAAACCCAATTGGAACCCCTGGCTTAGGCCGATAGTAATCCGCTTGGTGCCGCCTTGTGTACGATATCGGATCGGATTGGCGTACTGCACATGAGCGGGAATTTTCGCCAGGGATTTCACCCGGAAGTGGCAGGAGGCGCCGATGCCGTCATAAGTAGCGATTGTTGCCGGAAAAGTCAGACGAAATCATGGCTGCGAGGAAAGAATGCACAACACGTACACCAATGCTGCTCCGTCAAACTCCTCGAGCGCCATCTTTGTATACCGCCACGTAGTAACCATCACCCGGAAGGAAGTAGTTGGACTACAGCGCCACATAGCGTAGCGGAGCCGGCCAGGTCGCTGACCATTATCCGATTACACGAGTTTCATGTGCACTTGGATTTTAGGACAGACCACCCGCCGAGTAATGGGATCGGATTTGGAGATATCCAATCCGATCCTACCATGTGCACGCAGTGACAAACATGCAAACACTCATCCATGTTTGAGTAATCTTTATTCTCAAGACGTCATTGCTCCGATCTAACCCCATTTGGACACACCCACTGTGACATACGCACTTTGTTTTCCAGTTTTGTTTTCTTAATCGTGATACATGTAGGATTCAGTAGCATTGCGTTGTTATTTTGGTACAAATAAAAAAAAAAAAAATCTGCTGCTTGCTAGAGTCATCTGCAGCTATCCATAGAAAGAGCCCACAGCATGTGACTCTTTGTTGTGATGATGTTTACAGCGACGTCAGCACCCATTGGGCATTGAACTTTGGGCATTGAACTAATTTTAGATGAATATTGAGATTTAAAATGTGCAAATTCTCACATCCTGATCCAGCAGTGTCACAGATATAACTACGTATATCAGACACAAGCACAGGAGGTTTTCACGAAGTTGTTTCTCTTATAATTTGTTGTATTTATTCTTAAAGGGATATGCCACCCCCAGTTCAAACTTGGGCATCTCCCCACAGTCCAGAGACTAAAATAAGTGGTGGAAAGCGTTTTTCTGGTCACCCAGCCATTGTCACACACCACGCTGCGCAACAGGGGAACTCCCTTCCTGGTGCGTAACAGGGATTCCCCTGTCAGCGTGCTGTGTGCTTCGGCTTTCTTTTTCCACACTGAAAAATAGTTCCCACCCAAAATGACCAAGTCAAGCTCTCCGTGTTGATTTGCACATTTATTTGCACTCGATATGAATGCGCACTACACAGAAAGTAATTGGGAAACGCATCGAGCAAATTAATTCCTTTTGGCCGAAATCTTTCTCTGGCGACGTTAGACTCCAGTCTAACGCGGAGTAGCTGCAGATACCGCGGCGGTCAGTGCTGACAGACCTGGACAATGGCTGGGTGAGCAGGAAAACGCTTTCCACCACTTATTTTAGTCTCTGGACTGTGGGGAGACGCCCAAGTTTGACCTGGGGGTGGCATATCCCTTTAAGATTATTATCCAATCAGAAAATAGAATGGGCCTCACGTAATTCTCCATTTGTACCAGTTTCAATGCTAAAATCCAGTCCCTAAAAGGACTTGGGCTGCAGTCAGTCATGAATCCGCGCTCGTGCAGCCTCTGCAGCTCAGTGAGGGAATTCTGGAGGTTCTGAGCTTCACATGAGGCACTGTCCATAAACTGAGACTGAGACACACTTGTATGTGTCTCTATCTGCAGGTGACACAGGTTCAGTTGTGATTGTAATAACTTGTTTAAATTGGAGCAAAACGTTAAATTGACTTTATTTTGCTGTGATGGTGTTTTAAAAGCATTATCTATGGTTCATTTTTGACTATTTTAGTGCAAACTAGGTATATTTGTGGTTTTGTGGTGTGTCCTGACTTTAGTGTTCACTGTTAATTGTCAGGTTTACACATGTGATTTTAAATATTTTAGTTCTGGTCCATCTTTGAAGAACACTTATCAAGAAAGACATTCTCAAAGAGCTGTGTCCTTACTCAGCTCAGCGATGGTTCTGACCTGCAGAGACAAAAAGAAGACACGGAACCTAAAACAGCCTTAAACACTTGGATCAATATTACTCTGACTTTCATTTCATGCTTGCCCGCTCCCAATCAGGACGAGCCCAGTCCGGGGCAGTGTAACAGGGCAGTGGTCACAGCGGAGATGGGGGGGGGTCATGGAAGTGCTGGCTCAGCTGTCAGGAGCTCGTGCTAACAGACAGGGAGCGGACAGCAGAGTGGGTTTAACCTGCTTCACATGTGTCCACCTCTGCACAGAGGAGCGGGGGAGTACGACTGCTGATAATGTCACCAGGATCTGTTTTAATATTGAAAAAGCTGAAGCATTTATATTAGAAGTTGAAGCATAATTCAGTCTGAAGTTTTCTATTTTATTCTTGTTGATGTGTCACGTCTCTGTCTATTCTCTGACCCTCAGACTCCGTGTGTGATTCCAGCTCCCATAATAAGATAATAAGATAATAATAATAATAATAATAATAATAATAATAATAATAATAATAATAATAATAATAATAATAATATCTTTTATTTATAAAGCGCTTTTCAAGACACTCAAAGACACTGAACAGAAGGTAAAATAAGTAATAAAACAATAGACAATCAAACAAACATTAAACATTAAGAAACAGTAAAAGCAGTTTTAAAAAGGTGAGTCTTGAGCAGTTTTTTGAAGGCAGGGAGGTCAGAGCAGTCACGGATAGGTTGTGGGAGTGAGTTCCAGAGGGTGGGGGCAGCAATAGAGAAGGCTTTGTCGCCCTTGGTTCGGAGCTTGGTCCTGTAGGGGAGAGACAGGAGGTTGGCGTCGGAGGAACGGAGGGAGCGGGATGGGGTGTGGCGGTGCAGGAGGTCAGAGAGGTATGATGGAGCCAGGTTATGGAGATGAATGCTGTCCTCATGTCCAAGATCTCGCCCCTAGTGTCTGCGGACCCTGGTGTGTGAATGTGTGAGTGGTTCCTTGTTGTAAAGCTCTTTGAGTGCCTTGAAGGTGGAAAAGCGCTGTATAAAAATGTGACCATTTAATAACAAATAATAATAAGGCTGCTTTTCCAGCTGCTCAGAGTCACTTTACAATTTGGTGCACCACCAACACTCACGTACTCATTGCATTCTTACTCGGCAATGTAGGTGAAGTGTCTTGCCTGAGGACACAACAACAGCTTTTGCCACTGGCGCCCCACTGTGGAACCTGGAATTCCCAGTGGTCCCGTCCAAGTCCTAACCAGGCCCTGCTTAGCTTCTGAGATCTGACGATCAGAGTTTGACAAGGAGGCTTGGTTTTGGTTTAGTTGGGCAAACTTCCATGAAGCGAGCACCTGATGGAGAGTATGGAGCCGGTCCAGTGTAGCGGGACGAAAAGCACACAGACCCCTCTCCAGTCTCTGGAGTAGATCTTACCAGGGGGGTCTATGGACACTGTAGAGTGTACCTTAGTGGGGAGGTAAAGGGTAAAGTGTCTGAATGAAGCACTGCTTCCTCCTGAGGGTAGATATTATATACACGTGTCAGTCTCTACATTCATCACATATACATGTGTCAGTCTCTACATCCTTTTTATGCTTTCAAGATGTCTCATTCTTCTCTCCTCGGTCTGTTTAAGACACTTCTTGGATGAAAGCTAAAATACTTGGCAGTATTCAGTAATACATCTATAATACAGAGTCTTTAATCAGAGAAATAATGCATAAACAAGGGGAAAAGCTCACATTCTTATAATTAGCATTCCAGCTCAAGTTAGATTCTCAAAGGCTCTAAAAGACGAGTAAAACGTTTGTCATAAGTATAAATATGAGCTGTCAGAAGCATTATTATTTTTATATTTTCTGATGATGTATGAGATTGTTACACGACTCCGGGAGGCTGTCAGAACTGAAGCAGGACACTCACTTCCTGACGAGTTGGTTTGATTTTCTATTTTCTGTTTATTTTCTGCAGTTATAAGCAGAGAGCACGTATGGCCTCTTCACAGCTGTCATTATGTCCTGTCACAGCCGTCACCGTCTCACTGTTCTCCAACACTATGCTAATCATTTGTCAGGGTCATGTTCACGTATATACGTCTTAGTGTTTTGTTTTTCACTTTGAGGAGTGTAAAATAACAATGATAAGTTGTCATGCTCTAATTCAAAAATACAACACACTACAACTTCACAAACATGATGCTGTGTGCCGTGGTTTCATTAGCGGGATGCACACTGAGACTGTTGTGATGGCACTCTGAAGGAGGAGTGACTTAGCACTGAGAGCAAAGGGAGGGGAGACGCAGAAGGTCAAAAACTACACTGAAACTTATTAAACATTTTAACACATTAGTTTTATTATCTTTTTATTGACTAAGGTGCATTGTGTAACTTTACTGGTGGAGGGCCTGTCATATACTTTTCTCCATGGATATGTTCTTGCTTCGTCTAGAATGTTTCACAGTATGGCATTAAACCTTTCTATCTTCATGGAGACCAAACCAGACCAAGTTACCGGTCAGATCTGTGAAGAGGTGACCCCGCTCACAGTCAAAATATCAGTTTTTTTTTTTTTTTTTTTTTTTGGTATTTTTGAGCTATAAAACGACCTGTTATTGAATAAATGTAAGGTAGAGCTGTTTAATGTCACACTGTGGAACATTCCATGACATATTGTACTGGATTATTATATATTTATATTTTAATATTTTTGTTTGTTGTTTTATAGTTTTGTTTGTGTCTTGCCCTCTCCGGGTGGGTGGAGAGTCCTTGCCTCAAGTGGAGGAGTTCAAGTATCTCGGGGTCTTGCTCCCGAGTGAGGGGAGGATGGAGCGTGAGATTGACAGGCGGATCGGTGCAGCGTCGGCAATGATGCGGTCGCTGTACCGGACCGTTGTGGTGAAGAGGGAGCTGAGCCGAAAGGCGAAGCTCTCAATTTAACGGTCAATCTACGCCCCTCCCCTCCTCACCTATGGTCATGAGCTCTGGGTAATGACCGAAGGGATGAGATCGCGGATACAAGCGGCCGAAATGAGTTTCCTCCAGTGGCTGGGCGCTCCCTTAGAGATAGGGTGAGGAGGTCAATCACACATGAGGAGCTTGGAGTAGAGCCGCTGCTTCTTCACGTCAAGAGGAGCAGCTGAAGTGGCAGTAGCTCAGTTGGTAGAGCGTTTGTCCACTGATCCAAAGGTTGGCGGTTCAACCATAAGAACCATCAGTATTTGAGGGGTCAGATCCACCGACCTACAGATTGGTAGTACGGTTCCAGCTCCCACAGACGAACGCTGTGTCCTTGTGCAAGACTCTTAACCCACCTCGCCCCCAGTGTCTGCGTACACTGGTGTGTGTGTGTGTGTGTGTGTGTGAGTGGGTGAGTGGTTGTTGTAAAGCCTTGAAGGTGGAAAAGTGCTATATAAAGATGTGACCATTTACCAGTTTTCCGGGATGCCCCGGGGAAGACCCAGGACACACTAGTCTGGTTAACACCTGACCATATCACAAGTGAGATATGGGTCTGGAAACTCGCTTCGAAAAATCCCGTAGCGGAGGTGTGGTTAGCGATTGCCAACGGCCGTTTATTGGGCGTTATGAATGTCTATCATTGAGCGTATACGTAAGTCCATAGCCAATCATGTCAGTTGTCAGTTCAAACTACAAGCTTCCGTTTGTCATGTAGTACGCGTCACCGTCTTGCCACACCTCCCCCGCTCTCTGATTGGGGCCCTAAATCTGGGACTCTCGCTTGGACGAGTTTCCAGGCCGCCTTCCAGTTCGAAACGAACGGAAGCGGCCTGGGAATTCCCAGGCTAAGGACACACTGGAGGGACTATGCCTCCCGGCTGGCCTGGGAATGTTGGAATGAGTTGGAGGAAGTGTCCAGGGTGAAGGAAGTCTGGGAGTCCCTGTTTAGACTGTTGCCCCCGCGACCTGGCCCCGGATAAGCGGAAGAAGATGGATGGATGTTCTGCTTTAGTCTAGATTTGGATTGGACTTGGGTTAGTCCTGGTTTAGTCCAATCTTGTCTTATTTTTAGATTGGGGTCATTATGTCAAATATTGTCTTGCTGTGAAATGTTCCTGTGAAGTGTGTTTTGTAGAAAGCACTTGTGAATTTCAAATATCTCTTGAGTTGCCATCTTAGGTAGGGCCAAGTTTGTTTTGCCAGGATGAATTTGCATATGCTCAGATTTGCCAACAGCTGTCAAAAACTACACCTTCAAAAGACAACAAAGTTCGTTTTTTCTTCTTCAAATTTCTACAATATTTATTTTTTTCACTGAAACGAATCCCCAAACCTTGATCCTCCCCAAAGACTCCACTTCCCAGTCTAATTAAAACGGAATATTCATGAATTCCAGAGCTGTCAAAGCGCATTTAGAACAAAACAACAAAGTCCCAGCGCCAACACGAGCTGTAAAGAGGAACAAAGATGTTCTCGTGTGGGCTGGAGGAGAGAGGGCCTCCACGGTGCAGCCTCTTCAAAGCCAGAGGAACCGTCTGAAATCCTGTCACCACCTGCCCAGACCTCCAACCCCAACTGTGCACAATATTAACTCCAAAAAGTCAAACTGGAGAGACTCAGACAAAGAGAAAGTAGCTTTACTGAAGGAGAGGATGAGAGGATGAGGAGAGCGAAGGGGATGAAGAGAGGATGAGGAGAGTGAAGAGGGCGATGAGAAGATGAGAAGAGTGAAGGGGACGATGAGAGGATGAGGCGAGGGAAGGGGATGAAGAGAGGATGAGGAGAGTGAAGGGGATGATGAGAGGATGAGGAGAGTGAAGGGGATGATGAGAGGATGAGGATGAGAGTGGGGGGGATGATGAGAGGATGAGGATGAGAGTGGAGGGGATGATGAGAGGATGAAGAGAATGAAGAAGAAGAAGAAGAAGAAGAAGAAGAAGAAGAAGAAGAAGAAGAAGAAGAAGAAGAAGAAGAAGAAGAAGAAGAAGAAGAAGAAGAAGAAGAAGAAGAAGAAGAAGTGACTTTATTGATCTCACACTGGAGAAATTCTTCTCTGCATTTTAACCCATCCTATATATATATGAAGGGGACGATGAGAGGATGAGTGTGAAGGGGACGATGAGAGGATGAGGAGAGTGAAGGAGAGGATGAGAAGAGTGAAGGGGATGATGAGAGGATGAAGACAATGAAGGGGATGATGAGAGGATGAGAGGATGAGGAGAGTAAAGGAGACGATGAGAGGATGAGGAGAGTGAAGGAGACGATGAGAGGATGAAGAGAATGAAGGGGATGATGAGAGGATGAGGGGATGAGGAGAGTAAAGGGGACGATAAGAGGATGAGGAGAGTGAAGGGGAAGATGAGAGGATGAGAGTAAAGGAGACGATGAGAGGATGAGGAGAGTGAAGGAGAGGATGAGGAGAGAGAAGGAGATTATGAGAGGATGAGGAGAGTGAAGGGGACGATTAGATTTGAAACAAATCAAAACAACTTGAAACAAATTTAAAATTTACAGGCTCTAAATAATACAAAAATGATGACTGACTGCAGAATCCTTTTGTAAAATTTTCTTAATGATGACCTAATGTCTAATTTGTCTTTTTGTCTAACTGAATTACAGTATTTTAAAGGTGCACTATGAAACATGGTTGATATGTTATTGCTTTTCCTGGAATGTTCCACAGTGTGGCATTCTACTCGTCCATTTAAAGCCTGGTGTTCTCTAAATGACTTTTTTATTTTATAAGATTGTTGGATTGTTACATTTTAAATTGTCCGACATCACACAGACACACCGCGATGGTGCACATGAGTCGTGGCTCCAGGTGGTAACATCCTTGTGACTGTAGCGGTTAGCTAAGCAGTACATGCTCGTGTTTTTTCTGAGAATTACTGTGGAGCGTTTGTGTTTACTGTTGGTCACAGAGATTGTTTGCAGATGCAGTGAGAGGACGGCTCAGTCCGCTCCAGACTTCAGAAGATCAGACGGGGCTGATATCAGTGACAGCTTGCCTTTGCTCGTACAATGGTTCAAAGTTTGATTTTTGTCCCGGTCTCACTCATGATTTGACATGATTTTTTTATTATATAGGATATATTATAAGATTTAATCACAGAAGGACACAAACGTACAGTAGACATATGATTGTACATGTATTCAACCACAGCTGTGATGACTAACATACACTCATAAACATGCATCTGACCTGTAACTGTAACTTAGCCTGGTGATGGCACCTGCTTGTCTCCATGGAGATGGATAAGTTTAATACCATACTGTGGAGCATTCCAGGAAAACCTGTAACTTCATGTAAACAAGCAAGTCGCAGACCTTCTATCAGAAAAGTTGCATAGTGCCCATTATTTTTCCAGACTGCATTAGATTATATTGTCCTGTGCTGTATCAGATCTTGAGTCCAAATGTAGTGCGTGCTCTTTGTAAATCCCGACATCAATAATCACAGTTTACTTCTATGGACCAAAATCACATTCTTTACAACAGATGGTTAATATCAGGACAAATATGAAGCCACTGTCTCCTCCTCCTCTTTCTCTTCCTCTCAGAATAGGCTAAAACATGAGCTACAGTAAGCCAACACTCTGGACTGGCCTGCTGCAGTCTGTGTGGAATGTGGATCCTGGGGAGAGCAGAGAGGGGGCGGGGCTTAGGGCGGACATGTGGTGGCGGGACTTAGGGCGCACAGATGGACAAACATGGCAGATCGATTTCAAAGATTAATGTTGGAGGGATGTGGAAATTATAGCACAAAATATTCAAAGAAACTGAGAGGATGCTAAAGTGGAACTAAACACCGAAACCCCAGGCCCGACCACAGCGAGGGGAGAGGAGGACTAAAGGCCTGTTCATACTTCATAAGAACATTACAACTTTGTTCTTGTTCTTGAGGTGATAAGAACAAGAACAAAGTTTGTTTGGGCTCTGACATGTCATACTTCAAAAGATGTTCTGCTGCAGAACTGCCCGCCCCCTGGCTGGTGAGCTTACCTCCGTTTGACGTGGAATAGGAGTCGTATTGGTGGACGTTTCCCTCTGTTTGAAGGAGTCCAGACACTGCAGGGAGGTATATAGCAAGGGTATTTCTTTTCGTCCTTCAGCCTTTTTTTTTGGTGACCTGCCATTTGGCTTTCGCAAACTTGTCACGGAGATTACGCCAGATTTTTCTACACTGATTTTCATCCGAGCCTAAAATGTTTGGCTGTCTTTATAGTCATTGAACATCGTGTCGTATAGATGTTTGCATTTTCTCACCATTTCCACCAGTTGTGACAAAAACAATCAATTTTTTTTCTTGCTCTGCACCAGGAAGGAATCTCACGTGCCCGTTGGCTCCAGCAGATGAACCACACCCGCATAAATAACCAGGTGTTTTTTGTTTTTATTTAACCTTTATTTAACCAGGAAAGTCCCGTTGAGATTACTAATCTCTTTTTCAAGGGAGTCCTGGCCAAGACAGCAGCACAGTTACATTTACACACAAACATTTCAACACATCACAAAATGGATTCTTAAAAGCAATTACAAATCATAAATTTCATTTCCAAACCTTTCAACATAGATTTAAACTGAACTGAAGTCAGTTCTTGTAATTTCAAGACTTAAAAAAAAAAATTATTCCATGTTGAAGGCGCAGAATATTGAAATGCCACTTTACCAGTCTCTGTGCGGACACTTGGGACAGAAAGAAGCAGTTGTGTGATGGCAGAGCATAATGTCCATCAGTTTTATGTTGAATATATGTGCATAGATATGGAGGGAGCAGACCCATAATCCCTTTGTAAATGAACATGTACCAGTGACTTCGCCTGCGGGTGTCCAGTGCTGCCCAACCAACACATGTGTACAGTTCACAGTGTCCGAGGCTTACAGTTTGTGATCAATCGCAGAGAGGCATGGTAAACGGAGTCCAGCAATTTTAGTGCTTGGTTTGGGACATTCATATAAATAACATCTCCATAATCTAAAATGGGTAAAAACGTTGCTGCAGCAAGTCTCTTCTTTGCATTAAAATAGAAGCATAACTTGTTCCTAAAATAAAAGCCAATCTTCAGTCTTAGCTTCTTAATCAGTTGATCAATGTGTGCTTTAAAAGAAAGACTATCGTCAATTAAAATACCTAAATATTTAAATGATTTAACTGCTTCTATTTTTGTCCCTTGAAGAGTAACAACAGGAGGAATGTTCTGGGAATTACTCTTTGTCTTTGTGAATAGCATTAATATAGTTAATAGTGTTGAGAACAAGCCACACGAACTGACAAACAGGAGCTGGCTGAACAAAATAACATCAATTTGTTCGGCCAGCCCTGGGTTCGAGAAACAAACTTGTAATGTTCTTATGAAGTATGATTAGGCCTTAAAGGGGAGCGTGAGATGGTGGGGTCTGGAGGACTAAACCTAACCCAAAAGAAAGACTTATTTATTTATGTGTCTTCTCTCATTGATGTTTATCGCAGGATTTTGTGGTGTCAGTATTGCAAAAATCCTCCTTGAGTCTAAAATTGTCCTCACAGGCCTTAAGAGCTGTCATTGCTCTTCTATTGCAAAGGATTGCGACATAACTCTCTCCGTGTTGGGTACGCTGAAAGGAAGCTTCAGGTTTATGTGTACACTTTATTGTCTTTGTCCAGAAATTTGTCCTCTGCATTTGACCCATTCTTCAAAGTCGCTGGACTGAACCACAGTGCTGCGCCCGAGGAACCCATCTCCAGATCTTAAAGGAATATTAACGTTTTTTTACCATCTGAACCTTATTTCGGTAATAAAACAAGTTGTTTTACTCACCCATAGTACTTTGGTGTCATTTGGAGCAGTTTTGTAGATGTTGTAGTTTAGCGATATCCGTTAACGTGAGTGCTTGGGGCAGGCGATTGCAGTCACCAAATAACACAAACTTTATCACTTTTCAAATTACAAAAGGTCAATGTCTTAGTCTACACTTTCGTTTGAGTCAAAAGTGGCCTCTAATCTGAGATTTTGCCATAGTTTCGAGGCAGGGCCTGGTTAGTACTTGGATGGGAGACCACTGGGAATTCCAGGTGCCACAGTGGGGCGCCAGTTGCAAAAAAAAAACTGTCGCTGTGTCCTTAGGCAAGACACTTTACCCACATTTACCTAGTATGAAAGTAGAGTGTGCACGAGTGTTGGAGGTGGTCGGAGGGGCCGATGGTGCAGATTGGCAGCCTCGCTTCCGTCAGTCTGCCCCAGGGCAGCTGTGGCTACAGAAAGTAGCTTACCACCACCAAGTATGGAGTGAATGAACAATGAACTGTAAAGCGCTTTGGGTGTCATGAAAGGCGCTATATAAATGCAATGAATTATTATTATTATTAGATGAGGAGGACAGTGCACATGTGCTCAGTCACAGCTGTTTTCGCTCTCAGCCCTCGGGACCCAAACATGAAAGGCAAAGCTGTAAGACGTTTGGACCATTGTGTTTGCAGTACCCACTTCAGTCAGGACGATTTTTGACCAGCAAAGGAAAAGAAAGAAGGCCAGTGGATTCAGCGCACGATTCTGAGAAGTAATGCGATACCGATGGCTGTTCTCTGCTGCTCCTAAAACTGTCTCCGCTTCATTCTTTCTGTATCCCTTCTGTCTCCTCATCCGTATACTCCTCTTCAGTCCTCAGTCCTCCATAAGTCCTCTTCAGCCTCAAAGTCCGAATTTTCTGCCATGTGTCGCTCGCAACAGAAAAGTTCTGAGCGTCTTCTTATCTGCAAATCAGCTGTGAATGAGCACATGCGCACTGTCCTCCTCATCTACTCGAAACTATGGATAAATCTCAGATTAGAGGCCACTTTTGACTCAAACGAAAGTGTAGACTAAGACATTGAGCTTCTGTAATCTGAAAGTGATAAAGTTTGTGTTATTTGGTGACTGCAATCGCCTGCCCCAAGCACTCACGTTAACGGATATCGCTAAACTACAACATCTACGAAAGTGCTCCAAATGACACCAAAGTGCTATGGGTGAGTAAAAACAACTTGTTTTATTACAGAAATAAGGTTCAGATTGTAAAAAACATTAATATTCCTTTAAGCTAATCTTGGTCAGGACTACCTTAACTAGACGATGTGACCTATTGTGCATGTTGACTCCGGAACCTTCTTGCTGTGACGTGAGATCATGGGCTGTAGTTTATCTGCTTGTTTCCTGCCAAAACACTCCCACCTAGTTTCTGTTCAAATGCACTTGCATCATGCAACTGTCCGACTTTGAGAAGATCCCATCACAGCCGTAGATTTGTAACATGTGTCTTAACGATTCTCGGATCAAGTTTTGATTTAAACACAAGTGGACCGTGCATTTCTCTGATTAATCCACCTGTCAGTAACGCCCACTGGAGATAGGACATGGTTCCAAACTGTACGTCTTTGCAAAGTACTGTCAAAGCCTGCAGTCTTCAGTGCCCCAAGATCGTTTTTTTAGAAGGAGCATCTGATCTTCCATGTTACTCTTGTGAGACTTTTGACGTTGCCAATACATTTTATTTATCGTGCAGTAGAACTTTATCAAACAAAATCGGACAAAAATGTTGATCCTTCTTTTGGTTTGTCTGTAATATACGACTGCTCCAGACTCGACTGCTGAAAAGAAGCTCCTGTCGGTGTTGGAAGTGAAAGCACAGCTCGTCAGCAGAACATCACGTCACAGACTGTAGGTCACAGCTGTGGAGATGGACCTGCTCAACGTGGAGTGAGAGACGTCAGTGCAGCTGCTTCTTTTACAGTCGTTTAGATCAAGATTGTGATTTCAAATGATAAAACTGTGGCTCCTGTCCTACATTACCCAGCATGCTCTAGTGCAGCCTCATCTCCTACATTACCCAGCATGCTCTAGTGTAGCCTCATCTCCAACATTACCCAGCATGCTCTAGTGTAGCCTCATCTCCTACATTACCCAGCATGCTCTAGTGCACCCTCATCTCCTACATTACCCAGCATGCTCTAGTGCACCCTCATCTCCTACATTACCCAGCATGCTCTAGTGCACCCTCATCTCCTACATTACCCAGCAACAGAGAAAGAGAGAGAGCAGGAAAAGCGAAAGAAAGAGAAAGAAAGACAGAGAAAGAGAGTGAGAGAAAAAGAGAGAGTGAGAGAAAAAGAGAGAGTGAGAGAAAAAGAATGAGAGAAAGAGAGAGTGAGCGAGAGAAAAAGAGGAAGGGAGTGAGAGAATGAAAGAGTGAGAGAAAAAGAGAGAGAGAAAGAGAGTGAGAGAAAAAGAGGAAGGGAGTGAGAGAGTGAGAGAAAGAGGGTGAGAGAAAAAGAGAGAGTGAGGAAAAAAGAATGAGAGAAAAAGAGAGAGAGAAAGAGAGTGAGAGAAAAAGAGAAACAATGAGAGAAAAAGAGAGTGAGAGAAAACGAGAACGAGAGAGAAAGAGAAGACAGAGAGAACAAGAGAAAGAGTGAGAGAAAGAGAAGGAGAGAGTGAGAGAAAAAGAGAGAGAGAGATTGAGAAAGAGAGTGAGAGAAAAAGAGAGAGTGAGAGAAAAAGAACGAGAGAAAGAGAGTGAGAGAAAAAGAGAGAGTGAGAAAAAGAGAGTGAGAGAGAAAGAGAAGACAGAAAGAGTAGGAATAAGAAGAGAGGAGAGCAGGAGTAGACAGAGATAGAGAAAAAGAGAGACATAAAAAGAGAAAGAGAGTGAGTGAAAAAGAACAAGAGAAAGAGCGAGAGAAAAAGAGTGACAGAGAAAGAGAGAGTGAGGGAAAAAGAGAGAGAAAGAGAAGACAGAAATAGTAGGAATAAGAAGAGCGAGAGCAGGAGTAGACAGAGAGATAGAGAAAAGGAGAGACAGAAAATGAGTGAGAGAAAAAGAATGAGAGAAAGAGAGAGAGTGAGAAAAAGAGAGTGAGAGAGAGTAGGAATAAGAAGAGAGAGAGCAGGAGTAGACACAGAGAGATAGAGAAAAAGAGAGCGAGAGTAGGAGAAGACGGAGAGACAGTGAGAGAGACACACACAGAGATAGACAGGCGTGTGAAAGAGGGAGCAGATGTCGGGCAGGTGCTGTTCAGAACTTCAAACATCTCATTCTTTTAGGTCTTCATCCACTCAGAGCCTGAACTCAGGACCTGTGATGTATGGAGATGTTTGGCACAGGTGTAACAGATGAGAAGTGGACAGTTTCACTTCAGATTGTGTTAAAAGTTAAAGGTTAAAGGTCATGCACGATCACTCCGGCACCTGCAGACGGTCATGGATCAGTGCTAGTGCAGCCTCTGAGTGAATTTCAGAGCTTTCACATGTTTATATACAGTACTGAGAATGACAAAAACTTGGATGTGTCCTCGATCTGCAGGATAAAGGGCCTTTGTTCCATCACAAAATAACCTAATATGGGCCCCTCAAGAACTTATACAGTGAAAAAAATTCACAGCAAAGATCCAGGATGCCAAGTCAGAAGCAATCGATCCCGTGTGATCCGACCGAACTCAGTAACAAACAGGAAATGGTGCAGTGAAGCGATCTGATTGGTCAGAATTCGCCTCATCAAAACCTCAGCTCTTTTACTTGTCCAGTGTAAACCCCGCCCACAGATGAGAACCATTAGGAAACATCCTCTGTCCTTCTCACTCGCACAGGATCGATTGCTTCTGCCTTGGCATCTTGGGTCTTTGCTGCGAAATTTGACACTGTAGCCGTGTCTGAATTCGCAGTGTGCACAGTTCGGAGTGTGGTTTTAAGGGTAATCAGGACTGTGCATACAGCCCTGAGTGCACTCCGCGGACCGCATGGGCGTCGGCGTAATGGGACAGGTCCCGCAACTACCAGATGCAGCCGCCGACATTTTCTCCCGTAGAAGAAGTAGCGCATGGTGCATGCTGGGATATCTGGTTGGTCCACGCCCCGATTTCCATGGAAACGACTGCAGTTTTCAGGGTGCATTTTAACTGCGCATGAGACAAAAACAAAATGGGACACCGGTTGTCGCGCCGGAAGTGACGTATGCGCCGTTAAAACCACACTCCGAACTGTGCACACTACGAATTGAGACACGGCTTGTATGATTTTAAGATTTAAAAAATATGTTTTATCAGAGGGATATAAGTGGGATAATCATTCTACTCTGCTTAACCCCACAAAAATATAATAGTTTGGACTGTCCATCTTATTTATATGTTCACTGCTTTTGATTTTGACATTTGACATACACACAAAAGTTGTCAAATATAAGAAGTAAGACATATGGAATTATGTAGTAAAGAAAAAATATATTTTTTAAATATTTTAAAACCAAATCCTCAAATTAGCCACCCTTTGCCTTTTCTTTCTATGTCTATATCTATATCACTTTCTTCATATATTTGGTGTCTTCTGTGTTCTGTGTCTTACTTCCTTTCTACAGTTTAGATACAGAGAAAAGACAAAAAATATATGAAGAAACATTTATTATACCACCACACAGAACTGACCTGTAACTTGGTCTGGTTTGGTCTCCGTGACAATAGAAAGGTTTAATACCATACTGTGAAACATTCCAGGCAAAGTAATAACATTTCCATGAAAAAAATAAACCTTCCACTGGAAAAGTTACCCAAAGCGTGAGTAACTTTTTGCCCCTGCCTCTGTACTTTCACTTTACTCTGTACTTTATCCACCACTGCGTATCGTACACAGTAGCCCCTCTCTCCTCCTTCAAGCTCTCCCTCTCCAGATCCACAGTCTGAGGTCTGACCCTGTCTCATTACACGAGCCTGGCTCCTCTCGTGTTCAGACTCCGCAGAGCCTGTGCTGACGGCGGATAACAAATCAATGACACGCGGCTCCTTTAATATACACTGTGTGTTATATTATATTAGCACTGTGTTCTGTGTAAGTGCTGGTGTTTATGTGTGGCACACTCCCCCAAAAAGGTCCTATATTACACACATTTGACTCTTGTGAGCTTTTAGTCATGTTATAATGTGACAAAGAGTGCCTTTATCCCTGTATACTCACCTTCATTTCATATTTGTTAATTTTTCTATACTCAACTAAACTACTAAATATCTATCCCGGGTTTGTTTTATTTAGTTTTGTTTAGGTCTGTTAAGTTACTGTAAATGATTTTATTTGGTTAAATTTATTAAATTTAGTTAAACATCTCAGACACTTACCTGCTCACCTGTTCCTCCACCCGGTCTGGAGACAAAGGAGGGCGTGTGGCCTGAGACGGACATATTGGATGCGTCCCAATTCTCATTGTGCACACTCTGGAGGGCAGTTTTCCGGCCGCATACATCACTTCCAGTGCGACAAATGCTGTCCCATTTCATTTTATTTCCATGCGCACTTCAAATGCAGCCTGAAAACCGGCCTCGTTTCCGTGGAGATCGGGCCGTGAACGAAGGCCACATCCGAGCAGACTTCGTGGCCTCATATTTCCCAGCATGCACTGCGCACTAGTTCTTCTCCAGGAGAAAATGGAGTCCGCTGCTGCGTCGTCAAAAGCAAGTTGCAATTTTATTTTTAAATGTAAGTACTGGTTTACCTCACCTACAACTGTGCTACATGAAACTGTTCATAAACAGCTTATATGTATGACAGTCATCGTTACTGCTTACTTTATGGCTATTGTATTTGCGTGTAGTATGTTTATGTTTATGTTTATTTGAGCAACTTGCAGGTTCCACTTAAGTAAAATTTCACAAATACAAACTCAAAGTACAAACAAATACAAACTTATGTCACATGTCTCTGCAGTTCCTTTTGCTCAAAATGGAGCAGGTGGAAGTATAAACTTATTTACTCCTGCTCCATATTCTCACACATTCCATATTGACAGCTATTATAATATAATACAATATCATATAATATCATACAATATAATATACATTTCTCATCATTCTCCTGTACAACTCTACATACTATATATATATATATATATATATATATATATATATATATATATATATATATACTGTATATATAAAATACTACTTTGCTTTTACCAATAAATTGAACAGAAAACACTATATATATCTATATCTATATATATACACACATACATACACACATATATATATATATATACACATGCATATATACATACATACATATACACATACATATATATATATACATACATACATACATATACATACACATACACATACATATATACACACATACACATGTACATATATCCCCTTAAAGGGATATGCCACCCCCAGGTCAAACTTGGGCATCTCCCCACAGTCCAGAGACTAAAATAAGTGATGGAAAGCGTTTTCCTGCTCACCCAGCCATTGTCCGAGTCTGTCGCCACTGACCGCCGCGGTATCTGCAGCTACTCCGTGTTAGACTGGAGTCTAACGGCGCCAGAGAAAGATTTCGGCCAAAAGGAATTAATTTGCTCGATGCGTTTCCCAATTACTTTCTGTGTAGTGCGCATTCATATCGAGTGCAAATAAATGTGCACCACGCTGCCAGGGGAATCCCTGTTACGCACCAGGAAGGGAGTTCCCCTGTTGCGCAGCGTGGTGCGTGCTTCGGCTTTCTTTTTCCGCACTGAAAAATAGTTCCCACCCAAAATGACCAAGTCAAGCTCTCCGTGTTGATTTGCACATTTATTTGCCCTCGATATGAATGCGCACTACACAGAAAGTAATTGGGAAACGCATCGAGCAAATTAATTCCTTTTGGCCGAAATCTTTCTCTGGCGACGTTAGACTCCAGTCTAACGCGGAGTAGCTGCAGATACCGCGGCGGTCAGTGCTGACAGACTCGGACAATGGCTGGGTGACCAGGAAAACGCTTTCCACCACTTATTTTAGTCTCTGGACTGTGGGGAGATGCCCAAGTTTGACCTGGGGGTGGCATATCCCTTTAACTCATCCTATTGTAAAATAGTAGCGTTAAAAATAAAATAAAATTAAAAAAAATAAAATAAAGTTAAAGGGACAGTGTGTAGGATTCGTGGCGCATAGGTGGTTACTAGCTATTCCACTTCCTCTTTTGGCTATGGCAGACCTCGAGGGTCACCCGGGCGCGACGTAGCGCCGACATCGCGCGTGCCCGCGCACGAACCGCGCACCGCTGTATACATAAAACGCGGCCCCCCGTTCACTTTTTTTTTTTCTTTTCGCATGAAAACACACAATCCCGATCATGATTCATGACAATCTACACATCAAATGAAACCTTACAGTCCTCTCTTTTTGACTATGCAATTCATTTCCCTGCAAAACAATCACTCCCCGAGCACATGGGGCTTTTATACAGAAAAGCACAAAACTTAGCTTACTTAGCTTACCTTTGAAGGCTCTGCACAGGTCAAACTCTGTATTTCATCATAAACTTGGTCTCAATCTGTCCATAAGGATCCAGCGAATAAAATCCAGTAAAACAATTTAGTCCAAAATACGTGTTATATCCATTACGATGTGTGATACAGCAGCATGCTTCTTTACACGAGGCTCCCCCCTTCCCCCCTCCCCTTCTCTCCTTCGCTTCTTCTCTCCCACATGAGCAGGCGCTAGCAGGAGCCGAGGCGAAGGATGAGCCCAAATGTCCTTCTGCGGCTCTCGTATTCAAAATGGCTGCCTCTATATGGGGAAGATCCCCCTTTTATGTGACTATATCTAAGTCCAAAAGAATACTTTGATTTCATGATGGAAGTGAAAAGGCTTGGAAAACAATGTATTTTTGAATGGGTATCTTCAATTTCAGTAATTAACAGGTAAAAATCTTACACACTGTCCCTTTAAAGAGTTCGGGCTCCATTTTTACCACTTCTTTACCTAAGTAAGATACGTTACGTATGGTACGTTATGTATCGTATCTTACTTAGCTAACGTTAGCTAGTGGGCTACACCTGTCCCATTTCGCCAACGGCCTTGTGGTCCGCGGAGGGCAATGAAGACTGCATCCTTTGCACAATTCTTGGAGTGCCCTTTAAAACCGCCCTCCGGAGTGTGCACACTGCGAATTGGGACACGGCTAATTCAAAGCCTCTGGGGGGAGGTTTTGGGCCAGACCATGTGGAGGGGAGAATTGGTTTCAGTTCCTTTTGTTTGTGAGGTTTTGTATATTTGATTTTGATGTTTTAGTGTTTACAGATGATGTTAAGCACTTTCATTTAAAGGGGACTTAGGCCCTTGAAGCAAATTGACAGAGTAACTTAGATATAAAGTAAAGTTTCCTCATATCCAACCTGATTGTGGATTGACCTGGAGGGAGGAGCTTCCTGTGGGGGAATATAAAACCAGGTCAGCTCAGCCTCTCAGGGAGTCTCCTCAGTCTCGCCGGGTACACGTGGGTTTTTCTCAGTTTCGTTAATTTCTGTTGCTTATGCCTAATTTTGAGCACAGTTATTTTTTGGAAATATGTATTATTTTTTTGGTTTCCACGATACCACTGTGAAATTTTGGAATAAATCTTTGGGACAAAAGAAATATTTTCAGAGTCTACCTCCTAATTAAAACCACATTGGCCAGCTTCCCCACACACCTCTTCAAAAATATACCAAAAGTTCTGTTTTGTTTCATTCACACATTTGAGTAATCCTTTATAATTAGTCTGTCTACATCTCCAAAGCTCAAAACACTCTGTTCCACCTTGTGATGTCATAAAGAGGTAGTTTTCAAGTTAACAGCTCCTTTTACCTTTTGTTCAGTAGAGATCGACAATTCCAGAGCTGAAATGATCCAAATGATTCAAGTGAAGGTGTATGGAGTTTAAAAACAAAGTGGAGCGCTTTCTGTATTACCACATGACATCACAAGGTAACAAAATATGCAGGATTTCTGTGTTAAACATGTGTGAATGAAACAAAACACAACTCCAGGTCTGTTTGTGATGAGGAAACAACATTAGAACATAAAGTTGATCAGAAAATATTGTTATATGGTTCCTTTAAAATGAACAGTGTTTACATCTGTGGTTTGAGAAAGAATTCAAGGTCTGATATTACACAAAACTGACTATTATGAGCTTTTAGCAATGTTAGGGTATATATGGAGTTTAAAAACACAGTGGGGCACTTCCTGCATCACCACATGACATCACAAAATGGAACTGTTTTCAGTTTGAGAGAAGAATTCGGTCTGAATATGCAGGATTTGTGCGTTAAACATGTGTGTATGAAACAAAACACAACTCCGGGTCTGTTTGTGACGAGGAAACAACATTAGAACACATATGAGACGATGGCCTAATATGGGCCTTTGAAAATGAAATTAAAACTGTATATTTTATTTTATGTATTACTTATTTTTATCATTATAATTCTGTTTTGTTTTCCTTATTGTATGTTTTATTCCACTGTAAATGTTGTTCAGCACTTTGGTCAGCTTTGACTGTTTTAAGTTTGCTATACAAATACATTTGATTTGATTTGATCCTGATCCTGGATGGTTGAAATTTACTTTGAAATTTAAATTTAAAGATAAATCTATGAATTAGGTTTATCAAAACATTTAATTCCACTGTTTCCTTTTAGCAGGATTCGTGGCGCATAGGTGGATTTCCCTGCAAAACAATCACTCCCCGAGCACATGGGGCTTTTATACGGAAAAGCACAAAACGAGGTTAGCTTACCTTAGAATGCTTTGCACAGGTCAAACTCTGTAAACTTGCTCTCAATTTGTCCGTAAGGATCCAGCGAATAAAATCCAGTAAAACAATTTAGTCCAAAACACGTGTTAGATCCATTACGAGTCTGATCCGGCAGCATGCTTGTGTTGTTTACCCAAAACCACGAGCCTTGCCGAAGGCGAAGGCGGAGCCCAAATGTCCTTCTGCGGCTCTCGTATTCAAAATGGCTGCCTCTGCATGGGGAAGATCCCCCTTTTATGTGACTATATCTAAGTCCAAAAGAATACTTTGATTTCATGATGGAAGTGAAAAGGCTTGGAAAACAATATATTTTTGAATGGGTATCTTCAATTTCAGTAATTAACGGGTAAAAATCTTACACACTGTCCCTTTAAGCTTATATTTATTTTTACCAAAAGTGAATTTTCTCATCTGGATTGACCCATTTTTCAGAGTACCCAGGTGAAGTGCAGGGTGTATGAGCTGGGCAGAAACATTAACATTTCCTCAAACTCCTTGAAACTAGAGCTTCTAGAAAAATACAATGAACTAAAACCCTGCTCAGCTTTTAAACTATTCTTTAATACCTTTTTGAGTCACCTGTAAAACCCAAAGAGAGTTGAATGTCTCTTGTAGTAAAAGGAAAGATAAAAGGAGAAATTCAATTTGTTGACTAGACAAAGTTTATTTGGTCGAAGACGTTTCACAGTTCATCCAAGCTACTTCATCAGTTCTGGTTAGAGTGCTGGTGGACACTGCTTATATCTAGCTGCAGGGCGGAGCTAACTATACTGAAATTACTATGAAACTATCCCACCTCTTTGTTTGGAGTTCCTGTCTGAGGTCTTGTTTCGCATACCCATTCAGGACCATAATGGGTGTTTTCACACCTCTGGACCTGATCTGGCTAGTCCTATTGTTTTCTTTGTTTGTTTTGATTTAGGTTTGAGAATGGAATTATAGATGGGAGACAAATAGTGTCTGACCCCTCCATTCCTGTTCAAAGAAGAATTCTCTTTTTTGACAAAAAATAGCCTCTTTAACTCCCCTCTCAAACAAGTTCTTTTCCCTGGCTAAGATCTGAACCTCACTGTCCTCGAAGGAGTGGCCCGTGGCTTCTAGGTGGAGATGTACGGCAGATGATGCTCCACTCTGGCACGCCCGTCTGTGTTGGTACATCCTCTTGTGAAGTGGCTGTTTTGTTTCTCCAGTGTAGCGCTCACTGCAGTCTTCACTATACTGAATGGAGTAGACCACATTGCTTTGTTTGTGGCTCGGTGTTCTGTCCTTTGGGTGGACTAGTTTTTGTCTTAAAGTGTTTGTGGGTTTGAAATAAACTGGGATTTCATATTGTCTGAAAATCCTCTGTAGTTTTTCAGAAACGCCGGCCAGGTAAGGAATCGCTACCCCTTTCCTCCTGGGTTCGGATTCTCTGTTGTCTTGTTTCTTGTCCTTGTCTCTCTTGGTTTTGTTCAAGATTCAAGATTCAAGATTCAAGATTGTTTATTTGTCATATGCAGAATCAACACAAGGTCAACAATGCAATGAAATGCTTAGGATCAGAAGAACCGTTGACTCGCTAAGATAGTCGAGAAGTACTAATAACATGCAATAATAGTACATGGTAAAAAAAGTGTTGTAAAGTGCAGGGGAAGAGGTAAACAATATAATAAACAATATAATAAACAATATAATAAAATATGTAATAAAAAAAACAAGGTACAAGGTGCAGGTAGGATTAAATCAAGAAAGCCCATTTAGGATATCCACAAACAGAGAGGGCTTAAAAGGAAAGGAAAGGTGTTTTACTAATGAATAAAACGGGTAGATAATAATACGTAGGTAATTTGTAACGTGTATTATCTGTATTTTAATCATGGGCCCCATTTCTAAACCAAGGCCGACTTCAGGAGTGTTCCATTAACAAAATATATTTACTAAATTATGCTTAAATATTGTTTTACTGTATATTTTTGTCATTTTGTAATAAAAATAAATAAAATAAAATAGAATAAATAATACAGTGAGGCTAAGTATTTTCCAGTCTACTTTATTATTACATTTGCACAACTCTGAAGTGGATGAACAGTTCTATTCATGGACCCACCTGACACGTCCACACTCATTTCTGTATTTTTTTTATCCAGAGGGATCTCAGTCTGGTCCAGTGGCAGAACGTAACAAACTAAAAGTACCGTATTTTCACGGCCATAAGGCGCACCTAAAAGTCTTAAATTTTCTCGAAAATGTATGCTGCGCCCTATGGTGCGGTGCGCCTTTTGTGTTGTTGTGAGACGCGGACGTAGTAGAAGACAAGGGGCGTGGCGTAAACGTGCGGACGTGAGCGAAGACACTGCCTAAAGAGAAATTTCCAGCTGGAGTCATCGTTAAGGCTAACGAAAAGGGCTGGATGGATGAGGACAAAATGAAAGAGTGGCTGAATGAGGTGTATGTGAAGAGACCAGGCGTTTTTTTCCACGCGTCACCGTCCCTGTTGATCTGTGACTCCATGCGCGCTCATCTCACGGACGGTGTGAAAACACAGGTGAAGCAAATGAACTCTGAGCTCGCTGTCATTCCGGGAGGCTTGACAAAGGAACTCCAACCGCTGGACATTGGCGTGAACAGGGCGTTCAAAGCAAGGCTGCGAACGGCGTGGGAGCGATGGATGACAGATGGCGAACACACCTTTACGAAGACTGGGAGGCAACGCCGGGCGAGTTACGCCGCAATTTGTGAATGGATTGTAGATGCTTGGGCTAATGTGTCTACTTGTACTGTTGTTCGGGCTTTTGCAAAAGCCGGCATCATTCACGAGGAGACGGACGGCAACGAGACAGACTCTGACTGTGACGAGAGAGAACCTGGCGTGTTTGACTGTCCTCTAGCCCAGTTGTTCTTCTCAGATACAGAAGATGAGGACTTTGATGGATTTGATGATTAATTAAATTGATAGAATGATTGTAAAAAATAATGTGAGCACTATGCTAAATACGGTACTTATTACGCACTCAAATAAAGCACAATCGAACTCATATTTGCTCCCGCTGCCTTTTTTAATAAAACACAATTCAAATCGCACTATTTTCTTAGGCCTATTAATAACACACATATGATTTTGTTCGTGTGGAAAGTTTATGTGGTTAAATCCACCAACTAAACACATTCTGAACTTCAATACAGCATCAGCGCATAAGAAGAGCACGAGCCGCCAGCGCACGCAATTAAGTGCACGTGCGCTCTGAACCAGGACTAAATCAGGTCTAAACCAGGTCTGGACCACCCGCCCCCTATGGCCCGGTGCGCCTTTTGTATGTGTTAAATACCAAAAAGACACCCGTAACTGAAGCTGCGCCCTATAACACAGTGCGCCTTATGGCCGTGAAAATACGGTAGTAACGTACTGCACTTGAGTTCAATTTAAAGTATCTGTACTTTACTTAAATAAACTGAACTTTTCTGAACAGGACTGAAAAGTAAAAGTATTTTTTATTATGCTATTGCTTGAGACCTGCTGAAAAGGCTGAGGGTTTATTTTTAACACATTTGTTTGAGCAAAAATATATAAATAAAACCAGATTTTGAAAAAAAAAACACACACACACACACATTTCAATGCTTGTTTCAATGCAGTGTTTTTCAGTCCCCTGTGATATATTTTTATCTTTCTTTTTTCCTCGTAAGACACATTTGTTTTGATCCGAGCAGACCATGCATGTCCGAACTCGAGGACATTTACCAGTGACCAGACTCGCATCTTTGTAAAGAACTGAATAGTGGATTTTGGACATTTATGCACGTTTATTTTTATCTTTATTTTTCAATGCACATTCTATTGCACATTTTGATGCACACTGCACATTTTTGGACATCTGTAAATAGGTATTTATTTATTCTTTGCACTGCTTTTCGATTTTCGTTTTAGATAGTTTTTGTATTGTCTTTGTATTGTATTTTGTACACTTGTCTTTTTGCACTACTTGGCCAGAGAGAAACGGAAATTAGATTCACTGTATGTTGAACACATATGGCAGAATTGACAATAAAGTTGATTTTGACTTTGACTTACAGACCCTATGGACAGGACAGTCTGTGCTTAGACGGGAACTGAACCTCTGATTCTCTGACTTGCTCTTAAAGGAATATTAGCGTTTTTTACAATCTGAACCTTATTTCGGTAATAAAACAAGTTGTTTTACTCATCCATAGTACTTTTAGCATTTCCGGAGATGTTGTAGTTTAGCGATATCTGTTAACGTGAGTGCTTGGGGCAGGCGATTTATCACTTAAGTTATGAGCGTCTTCTTATCTGCATCTCGGATTAGAGGCCACTTTTGACTCAAACGAAAGTGTAGAATAAGCATTGAGCTTCTGTAATTTGAAAAGTGATAAAGTTTGTGTTATTTGGTGACTGCAATCGCCTGCCCCAAGCACTCACGTTAACGGATATCACTAAACTACAACATCTGCGGAAATGCTCCAAATGACACCAAAGTGCTATGGGTGAGTAAAACAACTTGTTTTATTACCGAAATAAGGTTCAGATTGTAAAAACGTTAATATTCCTTTAACACACTACACCACTGTCATCCGTACTGTTTGTATTCATAGTGGTGGAAGGTAAGAAAGTAAACATAGTAAAGTACTGCACTACAAATGTAGGTATCTGTAATTTAGATTTTAAAGGATTCTTTTACTTCACTGCATTTGAGAGCAGATATCTTTACTTTCTGCTCCACTACGTTTTTGAACAGGACTGAAAAGTAAAAGTAGACTTAGACTTAGACAAACTTTATTGATCCACAAGGGAAATTATTTGGGTACAGTAGCTCACACATCAAATATAATATATAACAAAGGGTAACAAAAACTAGATGGAATAGCAAAAAAGATAACAACATAATTATAAAAATAAAAAATAATAAATGTATATGTACAAATCAGAATAAAATAGAAAAATAAGTAATAAAATATAAAATACAATATTAAATAAGATGTCCAATCACAGCGATATACAGTTGTAGGGAGTATTATCGGTTACATAAGGGTGAGGATGTACTTTTTATTAGGCTTGAGACCTGCTGACAAGGCTGAGGGTTTATTTTTAACACATTTGTAATTTAATTACAAAAAAAAATACAAATAAAAACTGCTAGGGAAAAAAAATGTTGAAGAAAATTCAGCACAAATCAGGATCAAAATCACTTTTATTCTTGAAGTACATTTTTTAACAGGTATTTTAATACTTTTACTGAACTAGAGTGATGTGATAGATACTTTTACTTTTAGTCGGGTATTTTTTGCTCTGGTATCTGTATTTGTACTTAACTAACTTCTTCCACCACTGTCATCCTTATCGTTTGTATTCATAGTATCGTGGTAAATCTATCGTGTCCTCCAACAAATCTTTATCAAAACCACTACATTTGAAGCTTTATTGGATCTCATCACTTTTTACTCTTTACGTACGATTTTAAAAGTCCGTCTTGTGCCCGTCTGCAGCTCCGGAGCGAGATGAGGTGGTGCGGCTGAGTAAGATCGTGAGGACCCAGCCTCTGCACAGCCCGGGCCCAGAGACGGAGCTGCTCCTGGGGGAAGAGGAGGACGACGGCGGCCTGCTGCTGGACAGAGACGTGGACAGCCTGGGAGGTGAGGAGACATCTTGGATACATATATTCACTTTTTTTTTTGTTAATTTATATATAGTTTTTCATGTTTTTAATACTCAGTTCATGGACTTGGTTTGGACATTGGAATTTTTTAATGCAATTATTATTATTATTAATCATAATAATGTGGGAGGAGGAGGCCCCGGGGAAGACCCAGGACACGCTGGAGGGACTATGTTTCCCGGCTGGCCTGGGAATGCTTTGGGGTCCCCCCGGAGGAGCTGGAGGAAGTGTCCGGGGTGAAGGAAGTCTGGGAGTCCCTGCTTAGACTGTTGCCCCCGGGACCTGGCCCCGGATAAGAGGAAGAAAATGGATGAAATGATGGGTCTTAACACATAACATATTTAGATCACCATGTTTCCTTTTATAGTTTGAAAAATTATTTGAAAATTCACAAAAAAAACAAAACATATTAACATATTTTATAAATTTCCCTGCACATCGCATCAGGTTTGTGAAGTTGGTTAGGGTTAGGGTTATTGTTAGTGTATTGTTTTATATCATGTTTTTGTATATTTAAAAAGAGTTGTCGTGTTGGAGTATGGGTGTTTTAGGCTTGTGTGGGTGGAGCCTTGTACAGAATGTTACAGCTAACAGTAAAGAGGGTTTGAATAGGGCCTGGGAGAAATTGCTACATTACTCAAACATGCATGGATGACTCTAAAACAGTGGTTCTTAACCTGGGTTCGATCGAACCCTAGGGGTTCGGTGAGTCAGTCTCAGGGGTTCGGTGGAGCCTCTGCCACGGAGGTCAAGACACACTGACACATCATGTCAATATGCGATGACATGCCCCGCTTGGCCGTCACTGGCTGCAGATGATCACGTTACATTGCTTGGCCAATCAGTGCTGCGAGGAATTTAGTGCACTCAGGAGTGGTCAAAGTGTGACTGTCATCGTAGTACGTCGTGTAATTTCTTTCTTAATATTTTAATCCATACTAACTATGTTGAGCAAAAAAAGAAAGCGGTTGGACAAATATGTACAATATGGATTCTCATGTATCACGGAACAGGATGGGAGTCAGCGTCCTATCTGCATGATTTGCAATGCCAAGTTGAGCAACTCTAGCCTCGCACTGGCAAAACTAAATGAACACTTCGTTCCCTGGAGTTTTTTATACCATTTGTTACAACATATCTTTGCGAGCAATCCTTTTCGAGGATGCTGGACATAAAAACAAAGAAAAGGAATAGACTTTGCTGTGAGAATGACATGAGAGTGGCACTTGCCAAGGTGAAGCCACGCATATCTGAATTGGTCTCTCAAAGGCAACAACAGAAGTCACACTGATTTGCAGGTACTGTATGTAATTTGTTGTGAGTTCATGCACTATGTTGATTTTGTTCTTTGAACAAGATGCGTGAAGAGTCCCTCAGTCGTCCAGGTAGAATGTTTTTCTTTGAACAAGGTGATGTTCATGCACGGTTCATTTTGTGCACCAGTAGAAAAACATACAAGTCTTCAATTTGAAAAAAATCATATTTTATTTTACACTAAAGTAGGGTTCGGTGAATGCGCATATGAAACTGGTGGGGTTCGGTAGCTCCAACAAGGTTAAGAACCACTGCTCTAAAACCACTTCAACCTTGTGTTTTTTGTTATAACATGATTGAAAGCTCCAAAAAGTCCATTTTATTTTATTGTTCATTTAATACCCGCACTTGGAAGAGTATTGTTTTGTCCCTCAGTGAGTTCGATCTGGGTCTGCTTTGAATTGTTTATTGTTTATTTATAGTCACATTTGCAACTTATTTAATACATCTTGCTTCAAAAATGCAGTTCTGCTCAGATGTTGAAGGAGATGCAGTGACTTTTCCAGCAGTATCAAGTTTTACACAATAATTATGTGCAATCAAAACTGCACAGAGGCTTCGGGAATGTGCTGTTAGTGATAGAATATACTGTAAGACCGTGAAGGATTTGTCTGTGGTTGGGGGGTCCGTCACCTACTTGTTTCTATGGATATGCCTTTGCTCTTCCTGGAATGTTCCACAGTACGACATTAAACAGCTTTGCTTTACATTTATTCAATCACAGGTGGTTTTATTGCTCAAAAATACCTAGAAAAACAGATATTCGGACTGTGAAACATTCCAAAGCAATAACATCTCCATAAAGAAAAGCTTTTCCACTAGAAAAGTTACTCAGGGCACCTTTAAATGTTCTGGTGTGTTGCTGTGGTGTGTTTTAAACATGTGACTCCCTGTCCTGAGACACATTTCACCCATGGGAGACAATAAACGATTATCTTATGTTATTTTAAATGCATTTTGCGATGTATGCTACCCATTTGTATAGGTATGTTATTACAGTAAAACTTGTTTATTGTATTCTTTATCAACTAATTTAAATTTACCCATAGTTTAGTTTAGTTTAGTTTTTATTTGAAGAGACAATGTACAGAGACATTAAACTTATAAATAAAAATAAAAAAAAGATGTTCCGCATCAGATTATAGCAAGTTAGTTCCCATCTGCAGTCCATGATGTACAAAAATAAATGCAGCTGTGTAAGAAAGACCGTATGTGTCTGTTTTTAAAAATAAAACAGTTATATTATTGAAATCAATGTTCAGAATCAAAATAAATAAATCCACATAATTTCCCTTGTGGAGGAATAATGTTTGTCTAAGTCTAAAAGACAAGATCATTTAATGTGATTTACTGCAGAATCACATGAACCACTGAGAGAGACTGTGACTGTCCCCGCCCCTTCCTCCTCTCCACCTCTTCCTCCTCTCCACCTCTTCCTCCTCTCCACCCCTTCCTCCTCTCTACCTCTTCCTCCTCTCCACCTCTTTCTCCTCTCCACCTCTTCTTCCTCTCCACCTCTTCTTCCTCTCCACCTCTTCCTCCTCTCCTCCTCTCCATCTCTTCCTCCTCTCCACCTCTTCCTCCTCTCCACCTCTCCTCCTCTCCACCTCTTCGTCCTCTCCATCTCTCCTCCTCTCCGCCCCTTCCTCCCCTCTACCTCTTCCTCCTCTCCACCTCTCCCTCCTCTCTACCTCTTCTTCCTCTCCACCTCTTCATCCTCTCTACCTCTTCATCCTCTCCACCTCTTCCTCCTCTCCACCTCTTCCTCCTCTCCACCTCTTCCTCCTCTCATCTCTCCTCCTCTCCACCCCTTCCTCCTCTCCACCTCTTCCTCCTCTCCATCTCTCCTCCTCTCCATCTCTTCCTCCTCTCCACCTCTTCCTCCTCTCCATCTCTTTCTCCTCTCCAACTCTTCATCCTCTCCACCTCTTCCTCCTCTCCACCCCTTCCTCCTCTCCACCTCTTCTTCCTCTCCATCTCTCCTCCTCTCCATCTCTTCCTCCTCTCCATCTCTTCCTCCTCTCCACCCCTTCCTCCTCTCCACCTCTTCCTCCTCTCATCTCTCCTCCTCTCCATCTTTCTCCTCGCATCTCTTCCTCCTCTCCACCCCTTCCTCCTCTCCACCTCTTCCTCCTCTCCATCTCTCCTCCTCTCCATCTCTTCCTCCTCTCCACCTCTTCCTCCTCTCATCTCTCCTCCTCTCCACCTCTTCCCCCTCTCCAACTCTTCATCCTCTCCACCTCTTCCTCCTCTCCACCTCTTCCTCCTCTCCACCCCTTCCTCCTCTCCACCTCTTCTTCCTCTCCATCTCTTTCTCCTCTCCAACTCTTCCTCCTCTCATCTCTCCTCCTCTCCACCCCTTCCTCCTCTCCACCTCTTTCTCCTCTCCACCTCTTCCTCATCTCCATCTCTCCTCCTCTCCATCTCTTCTTCCTCTTCACCTCTTCCTCCTCTCATCTCTCCTCCTCTCCACCTCTTTTTCCTCTCCATCTCTCCTCCTCTCGATCGCTTCCTCCTCTCCAACTCTTCATCCTCTCCACCTCTTTCTCCTCTCCACCTCTTCCTCCTCTCATCTCTCCTCCTCTCCATCTTTCTCCTCTCCACCTCTTCCTCCTCTCCACCTCTTCCTCCTCTCCACCCCTTCCTCCTCTCCACCTCTTCTTCCTCTCCACCTCTTCCTCCTCTCCACCTCTTCCTCCTCTCATCTCTCCTCCTCTCCACCTCTTCCTCCTCTCCACCCCTTCCTCCTCTCCACCTCTTCTTCCTCTCCACCTCTTCCTCCTCTCTATCTCTCCTCCTCTCCACCCCTTCCTCCTCTCCATCTCTCCTCCTCTCCAACTCTTCATCCTCTCCACCTCTTCCTCCTCTCATCTCTCCTCCTCTCCACCTCTTCCTCCTCTCCATCTCTCCTCCTCTCCACCTCTTCCTCCTCTCCATCTCTCTTCCTCTCCACCTCTTCTTCCTCTTCACCTCTTCCTCCTCTCATCTCTCCTCCTCTCCACCTCTTTTTCCTCTCCATCTCTCCTCCTCTCGATCGCTTCCTCCTCTCCAACTCTTCATCCTCTCACCTCTCCTCCTCTCCACCTCTTCCTCCTCTCATCTCTCCTCCTCTCCATCTTTCTCCTCTCCACCTCTTCCTCCTCTCCACCTCTTCCACCTCTCCACCTCTTCCTCATCTCCATCTCTCCTCCTCTTCACCTCTTCCTCCACTCCATTTCTCCTCCTCTCCACTTCTTCCTCATCTCCATCTCTCCTCCTCTTCACCTCTTCCTCCTCTCCTCTCTTCCTCCTCTCCACCTCTCCATCTCTCCTCTTCTCCTCCTCTCCATCTCTTCCTCCTCTCCACCTCTTCCTCATCTCCATCTCTCCTCCTCTTCACCTCTTCCTCCTCTCATCTCTTCCTCCTCTCCACCTCTTCCTCCTCTCCATCTCTCCTCTTCTCCTCCTCTCCACCTCTTCCTCCTCTCCACCTCTTCCTCCTCTCGTCCATCTTCTTTCTTGTCTTCTTCTTCATCTTCTTCCTCCTCCATCTCTTCCTCTTCTTCCTCGCGGTCTGACGTTCTTTCGCTGAATCCTGCCAACAACTCCAAAAATACAGCCGTGCCTGTGATCTGTCATTTTCGAGCTCCGGAGAAACACTGAAATGAAGAAGTTTGATGACAGTAGTTTTGACCTCAGTCCTGCATGTGCTTATTAGTCTGTATTAAATCACTCACTTTGAAATTTCTCAGAGCTTTATGTATGATTTTACCTCATCTTTAAAACTTTTTTTTACCTCTGTCGACTTTTAAAACTCCATCCAGAGTATTTTACAGGATTATTGCACAAGCTTTTAACACTTTTATATCTGTAACCTGCAAATGTTTCACAGTTTCATGTTTCTATTGTGTGTTTCATGTTATGGTTGACGTGTGACTGTGTTCTGCTTGTCCTGTTTTATCCGTTCTCTTGGCCCGGTCGTCATTGCAAATGAGAAAATGTTTTGACTTACCGGGTAACATATATACGGAGCCCTGGAAGTGCCATAGGTGAATAAATAATAACAAAGCGTGGGAACGAGGTATTAGTTAGATATTAGTTATAACATGTGCGCACGAGTTATAACCCGTGCGCACGAGTTATAACCGTTTATAACTCGTGCGCACGGCCGCTATAACACGGCTTTGCGTTATAGCGTGCGCTTGAGTAGTTAAAAGTGAGGGGACGAGTTACAAATCGTTCCCTCGCTTTCATTAAGGCGTGTGCACGAGATATTAATACGTGCACTCGAGTTATAAAGTCGTGCGCACAGGTTTTTAAAAGGTGAGGGAACGTCTTAAAACGCGTTCCCTCGGTTTATATCCAAGGCGTGGGAGCGCGTTAGAACACATTCCCTCACTTTCCATGGTGTGGAACTGGGAATGACATGCGCAATGCAAACATGTGCAATGAAACATGCAGAAGGAAGGAGCACATCCACCGTGGAACTCTTCTTCCACAACAAAACGTGTTCTAACTCGCTCCCACGCCTTGGATATAAACCGAGGGAACGCGTTTTAAGACGTTCCCTCGCCTTTTAAAAACCCGCGTGGACGACTTTATAACTCGAGCGCACATACGAGTATTAATATCTCGTGTACACTCCTTAATGAAAGCGAGGGAACGATTTGTAACTCGTCCCCTCACTTTTAACTACTCGAGCGCACGCTATAACGCAAAGCCGTGTTATAGCTCGTGCGCATGGGTTATAACTCATGCGCACGGATTATAACTCGTTCGCACGGGTTATAACTCGTGCGCACGCATTAATTATTATTTATTCACCTATGACACTTTCAAGGCTCCGTACATTTTGAATAAATAAATAAAATAAAATAGAAATGGAGGTATAAACCAGGTCTATAACAGGACTAGTGCAGGTCTAATCTAGGACTAAACCAGGTCCACTACATCATTTCCACTATAATTCTAAATGACAAATGATCCAAAAGAGGACAAAAAGTGCATAAAATGAAATCTAAATGAGACAAATCCACAAACTGAAGAGTGGTCCACGCACGACATTTTGAGAAACATAATAAATAATACCTGTAATTGAATAAATGTGAAGTTGAGCTGCTTAAAGTCATACTGTGGAAAATTCCAGGCAAAGCAATGACATCTCCATAGAAACAAACGGTTACGCAGTGCACCTTTAAGAAGATTTAACTTTATTTGAGTAGATTCAACTTGAAAATGATCTAAAATACCTAGAAAAACAGGGATTCTGACTGTGAGCGGGGTCGCCTCTCCACAGATCTGACCTGTAACTTGGGTTGGACCAAGTTACAGGTCAGATCTGTGGAGAGGCGACCCCACTCACAGTCAGAATCCCTGTTTCTCTAGGTATTTTTGAGCTGTAAAACCACCTGTAATTGAATAAATGTAAAGTTGAGCTGCTTAAAGTCATACTGTGGAACATTCCAGACAAAGCAATAACATAGACACCAAATCATACCAAGTTACAGGTCAGATCTGTGGAGAGGCGGCCCCGCTCACAGTCAAAATCCCTGTTTTTGTAGGTAATTTTGAGCTGTAAAACCACCTGTAATGAAAGTACATGAAAGAACATTCACAGTGCACCTTTAAGAAGATTTGACTTTATTTGTGTAGATTCAACTTGAAAATGATCTAAAATACCTACAAAAACAGGGATTCTGACCGAATGCATGCTTTTCTAAGTATTTTTGAGCGATAAAACCACCTGTAAGTGAATAAATGTAAGATATCCATAGAAACGCATGTGTTCTGACTGTGAGCGGGGTCGCCTCTCCACAGATCTGACCTGTAACTTGGGTTGGACCAAGTTACAGGTCAGATCTGTGGAGAGGCGACCCCGCTCACAGTCAGAATCTCTGTTTTTCTAGGTATTTTTGAGCTCTAAAACCACTTTTAATTGAATAAATGTAAAGTAGAGTTGTTTAAAGTCATACTGTGGAACATTCAAGGCAGAGCATTGAGATCTCCATAGAAACGAGCAGTTACGCAATGCACCTTTAAGAAGATTTGACTTTATTTGAGTAAATTCAACTTGAAAATGATCTAACATGATCTACCATTTTCTTCATTTTCTTAATTCAGGCAACATTGGATTTTGTTTCTTATTTTAAGCTTAAAGAGTTGTCATTTTTCTTATCTTAAGTGTAACCAGATGTATTTTCATATTTTTACTACAAAAAGTCTTGTTTCACTCGTAGATCATTTTACTTTACTCAGATCACTATGAAACGTCCTTAATTCAAGCCATCTTAACTTAGATTTGAGTTTTTTCAGCGCAAATATGTACCAGAGCAAAGAAATACTCAAAGTATCAGTGAAAACATCGATTTAAACAAAAGTATTCAAATGTACTTAAAATGTAAAAAGTATACAAGTAAGATATCAGTTTGCAGTTGATGAATATTTGTGATAGTAATGAAATGTATTGATTTGAAATGTTTCAAAGTAACTCTCAGTTTTTGTGTATTTTCTGGAAAAGGGGGGTCAATTTTTAAAAGTAAAAGTGCAAATATCAGAATGAAAAAATATTGAAGTAAAAATAAAAGTCACATGCAAACATCTACTTAAGTAAAAGTATTAAAGTACCTATTAAAAATGCACTTAAAGAGTAAAAAGTAAAAGTATTTCACTCAGATTTTGAGGTGGAATAAATCTTCAATTTTGATTCAGATTCCTGCTGAATTCTGAATTTTGTTCAACAGAAACAAATGAATCGATTGTTTGTTTGTTTGTTTTTCGTAATTGTTTTTACTTTTTTGTGTGTTTGCTCAAATTATGAATGTGTTAAAAATAAATTCTCAGCCTTTTCAGCAGCATAACATAGTAAAATACTTTGACTTTTCAGTTCTGGTTTAAATTTAGTGAAGTAAAAAATATCCACTGTAAAATGTACATAAATAAAACATTTTTAGGTATCTGTACTTTACTTAAGTGCAGTACTTTACTACTACTACTTCATTTCTTGTATGTTTAGCATTATGACAGTTTTTATGCCTTTTTATACTTTATGAAGGAAATAAAGAAACAAATAAAAATAAAAAAGTAGAAGAATTTCACGCATATTTTGAATTTTTAAAGCTTCAAATGTTTTTCATGCAGATTTGTGTTGAGAAAAAAAGTGTTTTTCTGTGTATCTTTATGTTTGCCCATAATACAAATGTGTTAAAAATAAACCCTCAGCGTTTTAATGAATAATTTAATGTAAACAAACATTTTAAATACTTTTACTGTTCAGTCCTGTTGAAAAATGTAGTGTACTGTAGTAGAAAGTACAAATATCTGCTCTCAAATATACTGAAGTAAAAGTAAAAGATATCCACTGTAAAATGGTAAATTGTACTTAATTAAAGTACAGATACCTCAGATTTGTTTACTTAAGTGCAGTACTTTACTACTTTTCCTTTGCTACATTCCATCACGGCAGAAAACAGAAGACGACGACTCTTCTTTCTGCTCCTTTTCATTCACTTCTTCCATCTCTGTTTGTCTTTTTATACTTTAAGAATGAAATAAACTGTCAAATTTTGTGATTTTGATGCAGATTTTTTCTGAATTTTGTTCAACAGAAACAACTCTATCATTTTTTCCATCGTTTTTCCTTTACATTTGGGCAAACAAAAATATACAAACATGTTAAAAATAAACACTCAATCGTTTAATAAATAAAATAATAATTAAAAATACTTTTATTTTTCAGTCATGTTGTAAAAATGTAGTGGAGCAGAACGTACAAATACATGCTTTCAAATGTAGTGCAGTAAAAGTAAAAAGTATATAAATTGTACTTAAGTAAAGTACAGATAACCCAGATTTGTTTACTTAAGTGCAGTACTTTACTACTTTTACTTCATTTTTTTAATACTTTAACAATGAAATAAAATGAAAAGTCAAATGTTGTGATTTTGATACAGATTTTTGCTGAATTTTGTTTGAATTAATTTTTTCCCAGTCTTTTTTCTTTGTATATTTTTGTTTGCTCAAAATACAAACATGTTAAAAATAAACCCTCAACCTTATAATAATAATAATAATATATAATAATATAATATAAATAATAATAAAAATATTTCCACTTTAAAGTCTATTTAAGTAAAATACAGATACAGATGGTTTGGTTTTGGTCTAGGCCTGTTTTTGTCCTGGTCTAGTCCATGTCTAGTCCTGGTCTTGTCCTGTTTTGGTCTTGGTCTAGACCTGGTTTAGTCCCGCTCTAGTCCTGTTTTGGTCTTGGTCTAGACCTGGTTTAGTCCCAGTCTAGTCCTGTTTTGGTCTTGGTCTAGGCCTGGTTTAGTCCTGGTCTAGTCCATGTTTAGCCCTGGTCTAGTCCTGTTTTGGTCTTGGCCTAGGCCTGGTTTAGTCCTGGTCTAGTCCATGTTTAGCCCTGGTCTAGTCCTGTTTTGGTCTTGGTCTAGACCTGGTTTAGTCCCGGTCTAGTCCTGTTTTGGTCTTGGTCTAGGCCTGGTTTAGTCCTGGTCTAGTCCATGTTTAGCCCTGGTCTAGTCCTGTTTTGGTCTTGGTCTAGACCTGGTTTAGACCCGGTCTAGTCCATGTTTGCTGCTTATACTTTTTGTACTTTTTGTTAATATCTTTTTGATGAATGAAATAAAGAAACACATTTTTTAAAAAGTAGTAGTAAAAAAAAAAAGGTTTTAAAAAGAGCAAAAAGTACAAATACCTGCGTTCAAATGTAGTGAAGTAAAAGTAAAAAGTATCCACTGTAAAATGTACTTAAATAAAGTACATATACCTCAAATTTTTACTAAAGTACACACATTACTACTTTTACTTTGCGTTCCACCACTGGACGCGGCTGTAGTTTAGACTCAAGCAGTTTCAAAATTGAGTTTAGTGAACGGTTGGTGTTTACAAGCTGTGGTGAGCGTCATCGTTTTCAGATATTTAAAACACTTTTAGAACGCTAACATTTTCTGAATAAACTAAAGACTCGGAGACGCCAAATTAGAGACTGGAACTATAAGAAAGGGAAAGAAAAAAGCTGCTCCAAATACAGTTTTAAATGACTGATTATACAGGGTTTGAGTATTATTTTTGTTGGTTAAAAGGCCCATATTACACCGTTTTCTGATCTTTGCAGCTGTTCACCTGAAAACTACTACTTCAAATGGTGACATCACAAGGTGGAACAGAGCGTTTTGAGATGGAAAATATGTGTCCTTCCTCTGTTCAAAATTAAAGTTTTGCAATATTCGTCTCTGAGTGGATCATTTTAGCCACGAAGGCCTTTTGAACAGGCAAAAGAGGTTCAGCTTGGTCTAGGCCTGGTGTAGTCCTGGTCTAGTCCTGGTTTGGTCTTGGTCTAGTCCATGTTTAGTCCTGGTCTAGGCCTGGTCTAGTCCTGGTTTGGTCTTGGTCTAGGCCTGGTTTAGTCCCAGTCTAGTCTATGTTTAGTCCTGGTCTAGTCCATGTTTAGTCCTGGTCTAGTCTTGTTTTGGTCTTGGTCTAGTCCATGTTTACTGCTGGTCTAGTCCTGGTCTAGTCTTGGTCCAGTCCTGGTTTAGTCTTGGTCTAGGCCTGGTTTAGTCCTGGTCTAGTCCATGTCTAGTTCTGGTCTAGTCCTGGTTTGGTTTTGGTCTAGGCCTGGTTTAGTCCTGGTCTAGTCCATGTTTAGTCCTTGTCTTGTCCTGGTTTGGTCTTGGTCTAGACCTGGTTTAGTCCTGGTCTAGTCCATGTTTAGTCCTATTCTAGTCCTGGTTTGGTCCTGGTTTAGCCCCGGTCTAGTCCATGTTTAGTCCTGGTCTGGGCCTAGTGTAGTCCTGTTTTGGTCTTTGTCTAGGCCTGGTTTAGTCCCGGTCTAGTCCATGTTTAGTCCTAGACTAGTCCTGTTTTGGTCTTGGTCTAGTCCATGTTTAGTGCTGGTCTAGGCCTGGTCTAGTCCTAGTCTAATCTTAGTCCATTCCTGGTTTGGTCTTGGTCTAGACCTGGTTTAGTCCCGGTCTAGTCCATGTTTAGTCCTGTTCTAGTCCTGTTTTGGCCTTGGACCAGGACTAAACATGGACTAGACCAGAACTAGTCCATATCTTGTCCTGATCTAGTCCTGTTTTGGTCTTGATCTAGACCTGGTTTAGTCCAGGTCTAGTCCATGTTTAGCCCTGGTCTAGTTCTGTTTTGGTCTTGGTCTAGTCTGTGTTTAGTCCTGGTCTAGTCCTGGTTTGGTCTTGGTCTAGCCCTGGTTTAGTCCCAGCCTAGTCCATGTTTAGTCCTAGTCTAGTCCTGTTTTGGTCTTGGTCTAGTCCATGTTTAGTGTTGGTCTAGCCCTGGTTTAGTCCTGGTCTAGGCCTGGTCTAGTCCATGTCTTGTCCTGGTCTAGTCCTGGTTTGGTCTTGATCTAGTCTATGTCTTGTCCTGGTCTCGTCCTGGTTTGGTCTTGATCTAGGCCTGGTTTAGTCCTGGTCTAGTCCATGTTTGCTGCTTATACCTCATATTTGTGAAAAGTTTACCCGTTTTATTTCTTACCGTAGTTATTCCGAGACATCAGACTATTTTCAAACGATGGCACTGACGTTTCAAAAATAAAAAAATAAAAAAAAATAAAAATCTGGAGTTTAAAAACACAATAGTCATAGTCATAGTCATAGTCATAGTTTGCTTTATTGTCGAAAACAATCATGTACACAATGGAGCACTTCCTGTATTACCACGTGACATCACAAGGTGGAACGGAGTGTTTCCTGTTTGAGGGAAGAAGATTTGTGTGTTAAACATGAAACGAAACAAAGACAACTCCAGGTCTGTTTACGATGAGGAAACGACTTTATAACACACAGTAGATCAGAAACAACTTAATAAAGTCCTTTTAAGTCAGTAAATGATCAGACTAAATTCTCATTAATTTGATTATCGTCGTGTAAATAGACGAAAGCCAAACAGACCTAATGATGGCAGCACTCCGGGGGATTACCGCCGATAATCCTGTATCACCCCTCCCCCGTCCTCCAGCGCCGGACTCTGAGAACAGACTCAGGATCATAACGTTCTACGAAACTAACGATACACACTTTGAATTCTGAATATCCAATTTATTAATACCGCGTTTTCAGGTGTGATGAATCTAAACATACCTACACACGTAACAGTTTGGATTATAGAGGTTTTTGTCTATTAGAAAAGTGTTTAATTTTTCACCTGTCTCCATAGAGATTTGAATCCTTTCTCTGCATTTAAATCCTCTCTACCATCTATGTCTTATATTAGATAAATACAGCTCTGGAAAAAAATAAGAGACCACTGCATTTTTTTTCTGAAATCAGCATCTCTACATGTATTACAGCCATTCCATTCCAGTGTCTGTTGAATTCCAACACAAACACAAAGCTGAGCTACTTCAGTTCTTGCACCAGGAGTGGAATAAAGTCACCCAAGAACAATGTGAAAGACTGGGACTAAACCAGGTCTGAACCAAGACTAAACCAGGTCTAAACTAGGACTAAACCAGATCTGAACCAGGACTAAACCAGGACTAAACTAGGACTAAACCAGGTCTGAACCAAGACTAAACCAGGTCTAAACTAGGACTAAACCAGATCTGAACCAGGACTAAACCAGGACTAAACTAGGACTAAACCAGGTCTGAACCAAGACTAAAGCAGGTCTAAACTAGGACTAAATGAGGTCTGAATCCAGACTAAACCAGGTCTAAACAACGACTAAACCAGGTCTGAACCAAGACTAAACCAGGTCTAAACTAGGACTAAACCAGGTCTGAACCAAGACTAAAGCAGGTTTAAACTAGGACTAAACCAGGACTAAACTAGGACTAAACCCGGTCTGACCCAAGACTAAAGCAGGTCTAAACTAGGACTAAACCAGGACTAAACTAGGACTAAACCCGGTCTGACCCAAGACTAAAGCAGGTCTAAACTAGGACTAAACCAGGTCTAAACCAAGACTAAACCAGGTCTAAACTAGGACCCAAGAACAATGTGAAAGACTTGTGGAGAGCATGCCAAGATGTATGAAAGCTGTGATTAAAAATAAGGGTTATTGCACCAAATATTGATTTCTGAACTCTTCTTAAGTGTAAACATTAGTATTATGTTGTCTTAAAATGAATTTGATCTTGTTTCTTTGCATTGTTTGAGGTCTGAAAACATGTATCTTTTTTGTTATTTTGACCATTTGTCATTTTCTGCAAAAAATGCTGAACGATAATATTTTTATTTGGAATTTGGGGTAAATGTTGTCAGTAGTTTATAGACGCAAACAAAAATGTTCCTTTTGCCCAAACACATACCTATAAGTAGTAAAATCAGAAAAACTGATCATTTTGCAGTGGTCTCTTATTTTTTTCCAGACCTGTAGATATTTAAAACTATTATATTACACAAATTGACTCTTTTTTTAGTTTCAAGACATGCTATAATGTTGTTCCTCCTCAAAAACAGACCTGGAGTTGTATTTTGTTTAATTCACATGTTTGATTAATCCTTTATTATTAATCTGTTTACATCTCCAAACCTCCTACATCGCCTATTGTTCTGTTCCACCTTGTGATGTCACCATTCGAAGCGCTAGTTTTCAACTGAACAGCTACCGCAAGTTAACAAAACAACTTCGGGTTTGGTTGTGACGAAAAAACAACATAGCATAGATCAGAAAATAGTTTAACATGGGCCTTTTAAAAACAAAAATAATTCTTGAATCCTGTATAATCAGTCATTTAAAACCCATTTGGAGCAGCGTATAGCGGTAGTTTTCACGTTAACAGCTTAACTTTAGTTCAGTAGAGATCGGCAATTCCGGGACTGAAATGATCCAAATGATTCTAGTGAAGGTGTGTGGAGTTTAAAAACACAGTGGAGCACTTCCTGTATTACCACGTGACATCACAAAGTGGAACAGGGTAAAGAACTCAGCCTAAGTGTTTTTTTGTGTGTGTGTTAAACGTGCGAATGAAACAAAACAGGAGGAAACTTTTTTTTTTAAAAAGCTCAGAAAATAGTGTAAATATGAGCCCATTAATTCAGTGTTTTCAAATATAATAAAAACAGCTTTGCAATATTTTTTGGTTTGTTTGAAAATCCACAAATCTTATCAAATTTAAGCTGGACTGTTTAGCTCTCCGTTGGGTTTTTAATGCTTTTCCAGGCTCTTATACAATCTACTTTCTCTCTATTGTACTATTAACTGACTGACTTTTAATTCATGTACATAAAAACAGGCAGCTAGTTTTATCATTTTGTTACAGCTAAAAACTCGATTTGGATTCATGATTTCGTTTTTATGACATTTATGAGATTTTTATAAGATTTTTGTGGCACAGTGTTCGGTTTTAGGTTAAATGTTGGAGAATTTTCACATCTAAAAGCATGCTGACGCCCATTGGGATTCTTTTTTTCATAGTCCAAAAAATGTCACGTTAAAATATATTCCAAAAAAGATCCTTAAATGTTTAAATAAATGCAGGATACTGTACTTTTCCATTCATTTTTCCCATAGAGTTTTCCAAAAAAGTAACCAGCCATGTACAAACTAATATCCATAACAGGGTTGATTTAAGTCCAGTTAAATTTGTGTAACTTTTCTAGTTACTTGTTATTGCTTTGCCTCCAATATTCCAAAATATGGCATTAAACTTTTCAATCTCCATGGAAACAAGCAGGAGACGCCACCAGGCTAATTTACAAATGACACTCAGAGTAAAAATGCAAGTTTCTAAAGGTATTTTTAGCAATAAAAACACCCGTAACTGAATAAATACATCTTATACAAGTGTAATAGTATACTGTGGAACATTACAGGCAAAACAAAAGCATCTCCATGGTAGCGGATGCCAAACCTGAAAAGCTACATAATGCACTTTTAATAACTTTTTTAAATAACTTTTTAAAATCCATTTATTATTTCTTCTTCTTGAGTTTTCAGACTTAAAACTTAAAACTCTGTGGCTGTTTTTGCTCAAGTGTGCGTTGCGTCTCCATGGTAACTTGTAAACATTCCACCAACGCACGTCCATGTAGAGCACCCCATGTGTATTTTAGTGGGTGCATTGTGTAACGTTTCTGGTCGAGGGTCAGTCAAATGCTTTGGAGGTGTTTTTGCTTTGTCTGAAATGTTTCACAGTGTGGCATTAAACCTTTTTGTCCCCATGGAGACCAAACCAGACCAAGTTACACGTCAGATCTGCGGTAAAGTGACCCCACTCACAGTCTGAATGTCTATTTTTCTAGGTATTTTTGAGCTATAAAACCATCTGTAATTGGATAAATGTAAAGTAGAGCTGTTTAAACATTCCAGGCAGAACAATGACATATCCATAGAAACAAGCAAACAAAAAGTTACATAATGCACCTTTTAAAGCAGTGTTGCTATGGTTTTGTTGTCATTGCAATGCGAATTTCCCCTGGGATAAATAAAGAAGAACGAGAAACAGATTTTAAATACAATTATAAGCCTTGTTGCCATTAGTTACCACATATCTGATTAGCCCTGAGTTTTCGTAAAGTTTGAGCAAAATTCATGACAAATTTATTTCCGTTACCAGGGAGTGGGCGGTCATGAATAACGCACCAATATTCTGTCATTTCCTTTTTAGTTTACACGTACGTCGAAAATCCGATCATAATCTGATTTCCTGAGTCATCAAATTAGTGTAATGCCATGTAAACAGCTCCATCTGATATGAGTAATCTGATTTCTCTCACACTGTTCACACATGTGCAGGTTTTGGGAAGCAAAAAAAATAATCTACTGACATAATAAGTACAAAGAAATTAAATGGAGTTATTTTAAAATTCATTTTTGTTTCTCTTTCCTCCAAAAATCACTTGTAATTATTGCGTAATCTGATTATTCTAGTTATCTGTTTACGCTGCTCTCGTGTAAGTGGACTACCCTGCATTCGACGAGTCCTTTCACTGACATTAGTTATGGTTTTTCAGCTAAACAAAACAGCAACTCCAGCTTTAAATTCCTTTCGGAGTCAAGTTTAGCTAAAAACCGGCCATCTGATATGAGTAATCTGATTTCTCTCACACTGTTCACACATGTGCAGGTTTTGGGAAGCAAAAAAATACTAGGTCTACTGACATAATAAATATAAAAAAATAAATGGAAAATGTTAAAGAGTTATTTTAAAATTCATTTTTGTTTCTCTTTCCCCCAAGAATCACTTCTAATTATTGCATAATCTGATTATTCTAGTTATCTGTTTACGCTGCTCTCGTGTAGTTGGACTACCCTGCATTAGACGAGTCCTTTCACTGACATTATTTACGATTTTTCAGCTAAACAAAACAGCAACTCCAGCTTTAAATTCCTCTCGGAGTCAAGTTTAGATAAAACCGGCCACGCTCGGTCTTTACATGTAAAAAGTCCGATCATAATCTGATTTCCTGAGTCATCAAATTAGTGTAATACCGTGTAAACAGCTCCATCTGATATGAGTAATCTGATTTCTCTCACACTGTTCACACATGTGCAGGTTCTGACATAATAAATAGAAAAAAAATTAATGGAGTTATTTTAAAATTCATTTTTGTTTCTCTTTCCTCCAAAAAACACTTATAATTATTGCGTAATCTGATTATTCTAGTTATCTGTTTACGCTGCTCTCGTGTAGTTGGACTACCCTGCATTAGACGAGTCCTTTCACTGACATTATTTACGATTTTTCAGCTAAACAAAACAGCAACTCTAGCTTTAAATTCCTCTCGGAGTCAGGTTTAGATAAAACCGGCCACGCTGGGTCTTTACGCGTAAAAAGGTTTTATCTGGAACAACATCACGTCCCTATGGCGCGCGTAACCTCGGCTTCAGATGTCCCAGATACGGAGAGCGAACACAGCAGCGATAATGGAGACGTGCGGAGAGGAGAAGGAGGAGGAAGAGGGGGGAGAGAGTGAGAGAAAGAGCCGCGGAGGGCGCGCTGGGAGCGGGGGAGCGAGCCCGGCCGTTCCGCGCGGGGCTCCGGTTACACTATCCGGGCTGCGAGCGAGCGACCGAGCGAGCCAGCAGCGAGTGGCCCCTGATTAAGATTGATGAGACTTTAAAGTGGCTCTTTGGAGATTCAGCGATCGATAAATATCCCGATTTGGAGAGGTTTACGCAGGGGGGGAGACCGGGGGAACATGGACGAGAGGGAATGTCAGACCAGAGCCGTGTGTTAGAACAATGCGTACAAAGAGACAGGGCACACATACACGCGTGGATTTGCATAAAAATAAAAATGAAATAACGAAAGGAGTTGTTGTATATATAGGAAAAAGCACCACGCATAACACTACACACGTAAAGCGAAAAAAAAATCATTTAAAATTATTGTTTTTTTTTGCATTTGATTTATGAAACAATGTGACCATTTAATAAACCATGCATACTTGAATGTTGTTTTTGTTGTTGTTGTTTAATAATTTGCATTCATTGTAACGAGCCCAGCACATTTACACGTTGGAAATTTCCCAAAAAAATGACTTTATTATCTTTTTTTAAATTATTTTACGCGAACACTGAAATGGCGATTATTTTGGATTACGTTTACTAAATGTTGTGCGTAATTTCTAAGCGTCATTCATAAAACAAAACGAGCTCATAAAATGTTTGAACGAATCACATGGGCTGCGTTTACCATCAGCGCAGGAGAACAGAGAAAACTAATAATTTGGATCATTTTGGATAAACGTTCGTACAAGACAAGCGCACGTTTACGCACAGTTTACGCACAGTTTATGTCCACCGGTAATGATCAAATACAGAAAATTTTGGTAAAAATATTTCAATTAAACGTATACAACATGGGTAAAAGTGTCAAAAAATACTGGTTCGTGTTCCACATGTGATGCAAACAGAATTGTTACTGTTATTAGATATTAGAGTAGATATTTTGGGTAGGCTAATTGTACTTTTTTAAAGAGGATTTGGAGATCTGCTAGTATTCAGTATAAATGTAGGATGTAATTGCTAGTTAAAATACTGCTAGTAGTTTTGTTTGGCTTACTTTTTACTTTTATTTAATTACAATTTGGGTGCAATCGAGTACACATTTTGCAATTTAACTGTGTTTTTTTTAACTGAAGTACAGTGTTCGATACTCGTTCCAGCACTGCAAATGTACACTGTAGACTCAGACTGGTCCCTTTGCTTTGTCCCTTGTTCCCGTGCGCAGGCCCCGTGGTTCTGAGCAGCCCGGCGCAGCTCGTGGCCCCTGCTCTCGTGGCTAACGGAACCGTGTACATCACCGCCACCGAGATCTACTTCGAGGCGGATGAGAGCGACCCGGGGTTCCGCGCGGCAGACGCCAAGGTAAGGGACAACCTGTTAGTGTTTGTGGTGTTAATCTGGTATAATCCTCCATGTGCAAGAAGACACTGCAAATTAAAATTACAATTATTGACAAAAATAGTAAATATTTGAGAATAATAATAATAATAAAAACAAATATTCCCATAACAATAGGCCTAATTTATACATTTAACGATTTGGGGAATTTTCTAATTGCCTTTTTGGTTGCTTGTTTACGCAGGTCTTTTCTCGCATATTGGTGGCCTCAAACTGTAAATAATTATGTGATAATTTTATTTAAATTTGAATAGAAATACAACAGTTACTGCAATGAATCGTGCGCATTATAGTACCACGTTATGGCGCACAATGGCGCGCGAATGTTCCAGAATTACGCACCGCACATGAACAGCATTCAGATAATGTTTTAGTTTAGTATGTGTCCTATAAGCCCACAGCAAAACCAGAGAAAATAGTTTCCATGTTTTTAAGAATGATTCAAATACTGAAAAAGAACAAATCCAGGTAGGGACACAAATATAAAACAGCTGCTTTATTAGCTCTTTAAATTAGATGAAAGACAGAATAAAAAATCAGATCACAGATGTTAAATCCAGTGTATTTCAAGTGCATTTTTTTCAATTAGAATGTAATAGATATATACTATATTTATACGTCTCATTTGAGTTTAGGCCTATGGAGAACAAAACCACCAAGGTCAGGACTTAAATAAAGAGGATTCAAGTAAAAACCGATGGAATGTCTGATGCTGTACGTCACATGTAAACAGGAGCACTGTGGAACGGAGACAGGTGCGTCACGACACTCACAGCAGACCACGGGGGCGAGGGCTATTTACAGCTAATGTACACGCGTGGAACAAGCGCTTCAAAACAGGCCAATCATTTAACGTCTCCTATGCGGACTGGGTCAAAGGTGCTGCTCAAACTGAGGCTAGAAAAGCGTCCGCATCGGGCCAGAACAGATAGAGATCAGGGCAGTTCCGGGTAAGGCCGGGCCGGTCCAGGCCGTGCCCGCAGTGTGGACTAGAGTTACCTCAGAGTTTCTCCAGGCTCTTGGGGTTGGTCAGAATCTCTCTCGCCAGGCGCCACGTCTGTTTGGCCGCGTTCTCCAACGCAGAGTGCGGCTTTCCCTGGAACAGGTCTAAGTTAGGCAGGAAATAGTGCGGGCAGCGCCTGCACTGCAAACACGAAATAAGCTGCAATAGAATCCCGTTGAGGCGGTCCCCGAGGCAGTTCTCGTCCCAGTCCGACTCCCTTGGGTGCTTCTCGCACTCGTAGGACACCAGAGTCTTCATGTGGTAGTTGTTGAGCGGCTGTCCGGGCAGCTCCAGATGCCGGTCCCGCAGTGCTTTCAGCACCGATAAACACTTCTTCCTGCAGCCGCCCAGCAGCAGCCTGTTCTCGGCCTCCGCAAACTGGAGCACCCAGGCGTCGCTCTCCGCGGAGCTCTGCTTCCCGTTCAGAGAGTAGCACTCTTTGGACAGCAGGTTGAACCCTTCAGCCTTGACCTCGGCCACGCGGTTGGGACCGGGCCACGGGATGTGAGGCAGCGGCCAGTGCGCTGCGCTGCGGGGCCAGATCCCGGTGCACTTAAAGGCGGGGGTGATCTGCACCACGTACCGGTCTCTGATGCGCAGCTTGACCTCGCTCGTGTCCGCCACCATTTTGACCACGTCTCTGTAGCTGCATTTATCCACGGCCTGCGCCACCAGTGTTTGGAACCGGGAGCGGATCTTCCGCGCGGAGAGGTAACCGGACGCTGTGATGAACTCGACCCAGAGAGACATGCTCCTCTTGCGGCCGTCGCTCAGCTTCAGCACCGCGCAGCCCGGGAGCGAGCCGTCATCCACGAAGTTGAAGACGCCCATCTGGTTGAGATAGAGCACCACCTCGAACTCCGTGGGGGAGATGACCTCCAGCCCCTCGAAGCGGTTGTCCATCTCGCTGAGAGAGCTGATGAAGCGCGGCTCCTGCACCTCCACCTCTTTCAGCACGTCCGACACCACCTTGCACACCTCGCGGATGGTTTTGGAGATGGCCGCTTTGCGGGACTGGCATTTCTCGTTGTAGTACTTATTAAGGTGGTACACGAGCTTGGCCTGCGCGGCGATCATGTTCGGGCAGAGATCCGGGTTGTAGACCGGAGTCTCGCAGTACGCCGTGGGATCCAACGCGGCTGTTTGTACGGGAGCCAATTTTAGAGAAGAAAGAAGACAGTTTAGAAAGAAAAATGTCCGCTCCAAAAACGGGCTACAAGTTGTGCTCTGAGCTCGTGCACCTCGCTCAGATCACTGCGTTTACACGCGCCGTGCCGCGGAGTGCATCTCTCTCCGGTAAGACGTCTGTTTAAAAGTCCATTTCTGTCCAAAATGTGGTGTTTCCTTTGAGTTGGTGCCAGTGCGGAGCGCGTAAATGCGCACGGAGGAGTGTGGCTCCTGACAGGGCCGGCTGCTGTGTTCACTACACTCACTCTCACAGACTTTATGTACGGGAGGGGCTGGAGCCGCGCGGCCAATGGCGCTGCGCTGCGTCACCGCGCTCCACTTTGTCCAAAACAAATCCTTCCCGTTATAAACCGGTCTGAGCGCAGGTACGAGACTGCGGGCAGCGCGTGGAGCTCAAGTGTTCTTCCGTAACGGGACCGGGATAAACGCACGAGCTCACCGTTTGTACGGAGCCCCGCAGCCGTCTGTGCGCGCACGAGCCGGGCACGGTGGGTCTGGAGCAGAGCGCGCGGCTCTATAGAAAACAAAATAGTCTCAGTACTATTTTCTTCTTGTTTTATTGTAAAATACAGATGTAGCCTGTGCCAACTGAAATGTAATAATTAGTCTAATTGGAAGTAAAGATGTTGAGATTTTACGCACACCGCGTCTTGTGTTTTGGCCTGTTTTACAAAACAGAATTTTGTGAATTTATTTTTTCAAATGCTTTCATGAAATTAACACGATAATAAATATATATTTTTAGTTTTATACATATGTTGATTACTATACTATATTTGAATTAATATTGAAATAGTTTTATACCCGAGGGAGAAGGGAGCCATCTTTATGTGTGTAGTGTGTTTTACGCACGGTGGTGCGATGCTGTCGATTTGTTAACGACTAATAAATGCATGTTTACCATGTAAAATGTGTTCTATATTGTATCATTATCCAAAAGAGTTTTTTACATTTAGAAAATAAACTGAACACTGATTTGATTAATTCAAAATTGGCTAATGTTACAATGAATAATTGTATAATGAGCCTGACATAAATAAATTTTGACACATAAAGTTGTATTGCTAAACAGTTATTTTAATACCATTTTGGTTTTGATATACATATGAAATGTATTGTTTTTTGTAATGTACATGATTTTCTAATAAGATGGAGTAAAAACGCTCCCGCGGTGCCTCGTGAGTTCGCCCCTCTGCAGTAGCCCGTGCACCGCACACCGCTCACCGCTCTCCGGGGCTGCTCCTGTCCCGTGCTCCTGTCCCGTGCTCCTGTCCCGCGCTCCTGCCCCGCGCTCCGGGCCTCGCTCAGACCGGGGTCCACGTCCACAAACACGTGCGTCTGATCAGTGCGCGCTGCTGCTCACGTGAACCGCGCTGATGGGGCACAGGGAGCACCGAGCTGACACCCCGGGCCTGCGCGCACGTACGGCCCGCTCTGACGCACGGTGAGGAGAGTGCACGGGTGGGGGGTGAGGAGAGTGCACGTGGGTGAGAAGGGTGCGGGAGGGTCCTGATAGATCGGTGATTCCCATTATGATCGCAGCCTGTCAGCACCCACCGCCAAGCCCCATTAAGTCCACTGTTACCAGGCAGAAGACAGAGGCTCTGGCCACTGTAATGAAGGACATGGACCTTTCAGGGCCGGGTTTAACTGTGAAATAATATTCCATATGAAACAATATATTCATATAAATGGGAACAGTTGGTGAATAGACCAATTTATGAACATAGACTATTTCTACTTTGGCCTATTTCTATTTACCTCAACAATTTCCCCCTAAATTACTTGTTGTTGATGTGTTGCAGCGTAAACCAAAAGCAGTCACTGTTTGGGATACCATGTGATACTGTTGTTGTGTCCTTGGGCAAGACACATCATCTGTCTTGCCTCCAGTGTCGCATATGAATGTGTAAGTGACAAAATGAACACATTATTTTTTTTAAAAACAGTTTTGAGACCCTTAAGCTGTTTTTTTTTAAGTCATGGGTTACTTTAAATTAATTTAGACATCTGACCTAGTTTTGTCACAAGTCTTAAATAATGGGTACACAAATAATATTTTTTTTCCACACTAAATAAGCTAATACCTGAAGGGGCCAGGTTCGAACCGGATACCTTGTGATTGGTGGGCTGATACTGAACCTCTGCACCACCATCGGCTCATGTTAATTTTCTTCTGTACGCTGTCATTTTGCGTCTATTTTATTGCTCTGCTAAAAAAAGGGCTGGCTTGTTTAGGGGCTTTACCTTCCGGCAGAAATCCTACCTAATGCTACTTCTCCACTAGAGTTGGGTAGACTTGGATTTTACGATTTGAACCATTTACCCTGTGGTTTGAGGGCAGGAACTCTACTCGACACTGTATTATATCATATTATAATATTATTTTTTACCAAAATGAACCTTTCTCATCCAAACAAGATGGGCAGGGTTAGGTTTGAACCGTTTACCATGTGGTTTGAGGGCAGAATCCTGACCGAATACACCACCATCACCTCTTAATATTTGCAAAAGTTGCGCCTGTATCATACTGACCCTCTAAAGATGTAAACACTCGTATGGATGAGATTCTAACCACTTACCACCTGGTTAGTCCAATAAAGATGAACAAACTTGTACGAGGTTTGAACCAGTTACCTCCTAGTTAGTGGACCCTCACTCAACCCACTGCACCACCATCTCAGAATAATATTTTTTTCTGTTTCCAAAATTTATACTTAAATTATCTTGAATTATACAATAAAAATGAGCAAAGTTGAATGAGATTTGAACCAGTTACCGTCCCGTTAATGGGCGGTATCTCAACCAACTGCACCACCATCACCCATATATATGTATATATATTTTTACACCAAAATTTAAACCTATATTTTCTCATCCAATAAAGATGAGCAAACTTGTACGAGGTTTGAACCAGTTACCTTCTCGTTAGAGGGCCGACTCTCAACACACTGCGCCACCATTTCACTGTAATATTTTTTTCTGTTACCAAAATTTAGATTTATTAACTTAGATTATCTTGACTTGTCCAGTGAAGACAAGCAAACATATGTGAGGTTTGAACCCGTTACCTTCTCGTTAATGGGCAGTCACTCAACCTACTGCGCCACCGCTACTCTGTATTTCATTTTTAAAATTTTTTATTCTATTTTTGCTTTTTTATGTGACTTTCCCGTGGCACAAATCTGTTTTTTATACGTACTTTTGAGGTATGTTGGCTCTTTGATACTGTTACCTCTCTGCAGGTAGAGCGCTCCATGATTAGAACCAGGCCGACCCCAGCTTCCCCTCTCCTCTCCCCCAGCCTGGGAGCTCCGCGTCTGGGCTCTCCTCGGCGCTCGGGCCCCTCTCACAGTCTGGTGCGTGATAGCGAGGGGGATTTTCATTGCGATTATCACCTCTTAATCCGAAGCACATGTCCGGGCGAGTATCTCGTAACTCTCGGTGTCTGGTCAGTCCACATGTCTTTGCTGTATTCTTATGTGTTCACAGTGTAATGGATATGAGGAGCTTTGCGACGGGAAAAACAGAGAATTGTTACTGGAATGTGCGTGGACGTCGTGCCTTGTGAAGTGGTTTTCAAAATAAACGGCTGGAAGACGCATTAAAGTTGCCGTACTTGAATTTTACTGACTTTTAAACGGTTTGCAGTGGTCCAAAGTTCTTCCTCACTTTACCTTATGCACTCAGAGCGTCCTAATAATTCATCGTGATGAGTTTATAAGCGCTTTTCACAACCCTCAGACCAGAGTGGAGGTTTGCCACGAGATTTAAGTATGCTAACGTGCACTTCCTGATTATCGGACAATATCTTTATAATTAGATGCAGACAGCATACAGTGGACTTATTTTGACCTCTTGAGCTGCTTATAAAGGCAAAAAAAACAAAAACAAAACACATTTTGCTTAAATACAGGTACAGGGCCTTTCATATGGAGTGATGGTGCACTGGGTAGAGTTTCTGCCCCCCAACCAGACGGTAACTGGTTTGAACCTCTCCCATTGATCTCCCATCAATATAATACCAGTATACCCTTTACAAATAAAAAAAAATATATATTACCAGGTGTTGGTGGTGCAGCTTTACTCATAATAATTCTAATTCAAGACATTTATGTTATGATTTGGTGTTTTGGTTCAATATCCAACCAGAAAGCAAGAATGAAGCTCACCGTACTCTCTCATTTAGGTTTCCAGTCTCAGTGCTGAAATCCAGTTGGTTTAAACCTAAAATGTCTCTCTCTGATCTGAATGGTCACTGAATGGTCCTGCAGCCAGTCATGAGTCAGTGCTAGTGCAGCCTCTGCAGCTCTGGGAGGGAATTCTGGAGGTTCACATGAGACCTGTCCATAAACTGAGAAGAACTTGGATGTGTCTCTTTGTGCAGGTTAAGGCTCTGGTAACACAGGTTGAGTTGTGATTATGATACTGTCATGGCTCATGTTTTGTAGTTATTGTTGCATATTTTGGTGAATCTTATTCCTTTAGTATAGTGCGCCCTTAGTGTTTTAGTTTGACATTTGTCCTGTCTAGGGATGCACCGATACCCCTTTTTTGAAAACCGATACGTACGAGTACAATCATTTCAGTACTCGCCGATACCGAGTACCAATACCAATACTTTTTAACCCCCACCCACCATAAATAAATAAATATAAGTTATGCATAGTTACCACTTTCTAAACAGTGAAAACGCTTCATCCACTGAGCGATCAGACTTAAGAGCGACATTGGGCAGACGCTGCTGCTCCAAATATCGGTGGTGAAACTTACGGACTTGATGTCACGTACCAGCGACTTCACGTGAGTCCTGACGCCATCGAAAACTTTAGGCAGCACGTCTGTGATGAAACGGCGACTGGGTAGCTTGTATCTGGGCTCGAGGACATTTGTCAGTCGCTTGAATCCAATATCGTCCACAACTGAAAAGGGCTGGTCCAGCGCAATAAACTCGGTAAGTGCCTCGGTTATATTTTTTTTTGCCTGGGGGCGATCTCTGGACATTTTCGCCTTCTTTAACCCTTCTGATAAAGTTGGCTGGTGTTGGCGGATGTTAGCCTTGATGAATTTGGCGTATTCGCCAGCATGGCATGTTGGAGTTTGTTTGAGCATTTTACTAGATGTGTATTTTTCTCTGGACATTGGACAAGTACTTTTCTGACTCTTTGTCTCCCCCTATCATTTAAGATTGGTAAAACAACACATGGCATACTGAACGTTACAGTAATGGTGCGCTATGTCATCTAGTAGTGGTATCAGTGCATGGTATCATCCAATGGTTGACGAGGCTGTCTGTTGATTGTTTTCCCTGACCTAATGTGTTACACCTGTGTCTGTGCGTTTATACCCCGTGCTCTCCTCTGTCCTTGGTTGGTCCATCGTCATTATCAGTGTCTCGTCATGTCATGCCAGTTTTCAATTTTTTGGATTTTGGTCATTCTTTGTTTGTTATTAAAGAACTTTAACAGCAGTCCTACATTTTGGGTCCTCCCTCTACATGACAAGGTACTTGTCTACATGACAAGTACCTTTAAAAATAAGACCACAGGCTACATTTAGTTCCTTTGACTGAGATTTACAGACATGCTTCACATTTCGGATGGACTGTTATATCATCATAACTCCATTTTAACTCAATTTTAACACCTTCTCTAGAATCATTTGGATGATTTCAGCCCTGGAATTGTCGATCTCTACTGAACAAAAGCTAAGAGGTGACATCACAAGGTGGAACAGAGTATCTTGAGCTTTGGAGCTGTAGGCAGACTAATAATAAATGGTTACTCAAACATTTGTGAGTGAAATAAAACAACTCCAGGTATGTTTTTGATGAGGAAACAGCATTCTAGCATTGTTATCTTAGGTCACAAGAGTCAATTTTGTGTCAAACAAAAGTAAAAACCTGAGGCCTGATTGGAAATTGATTTTAATCACGTTGCATCCTATGGAGATCAGTCGTGCTCTTATACTTCTTGATATTTTAACATAATCTTGGATCCAGTTTTGCAGTTGCAGTTTTATCAAAAGTGAATCGACGAAGTGTTCACGAATCTGCAAACTTTTCCGACGGACTGTTACATCGTCATAGGGATAAGTATCAACACATTTATTTTTGTCAGCACCCACGTTACTATCACCGTGCTCCTTCTCCTTACACTGGTATAAATCAACACGATGACCTCCTGCAGCCCTCCCCAGCCTCTCTGCCCCGTTAGAAGAGCCTTTGTCCCCCCAGTGCCCGGCCACACTCCCCCATTCTTCTCCCCAGCTCCGGAGCTCCGTCGGCGGGCACAGGGTCTGGGGTCAGCAGCACTTATCCAGCCCTTTGGAGACACCACTCAGGCCTTGGAATGACTCACGCGACGCCTCAATGTCCCAATTGTTTGGCAGGACCCTGAACGCGCCACAGTGTTGAGGAGTTAAAGAGGACGTTAACTGTGCGCATAACATGGCTGTTCACATTTAGCACTGTGCATGTGTTGAAATAATGTCGTTAACGGGCCCATATTACATTATTATTACTATTTTCTGATGTGTACCTGGAGTTTTGTTTTGTTTCATTCACACAAACTCTGCATAATTAGTTCTTCTCACAAACAGAAAACACCTTGTGACCTTGTGTCATGTAGTAATTCAGGAAATGCTCAACTATGTTTATTTAACTCTATTTTAAAGGGATAGTTGTTTTTTTTTAAATGTGAATCTGTATGGCATCTCCTTCAGCAGTGTCGTGCTTTAACACTGACTTACCCCTGACAGTGTCCTCTGAGCCGAGTTCTGCTCCGGTTCTGGCGCTGACGAAAGTAGGTCCGGCAAGTTAGCGGGGACGGTTAATAAAGCTTGTTTTTCTTCTTAAAACAATATTGGTCCAAAAAGTGATATATTTGCATCACAAAACAGTTGTCCACGAAAAAGTCAGAAGTCTAATTCGCTTGGTGCTATTTTCTGTCGATTCGTATCACTGCGCACCTATTATTATGATTAGCCTGTTCACTTATAAGTGGATGTTTAGATCAACCCCAGATATGTTTACCATGTGATGTTAAAAATGCTGTATTTGCGCAAAACATCTATAAGAGTCTTCCCTCACTTTCCTCTGCTCACTAAGTCACTCCCCCTTCAGAGCGCTGTCGCAACACAATCAACGTACATTCAATTCAGCCAATGAAACTACTGCACATCGTATCAGGTTTGTGAAGTCATAGTGTACAGTTTTGTATCATGTTTTTGTATATTTATAGAGAATTGTCATGTGGGAGCATGCAGGCTTTTGGCAGAGCTTTGCACAGAATAATCATAATAATAATAATAAAAATATTGGTTTTATATTGCGCTTTTCACGGTAACGCAAAGGCGCTTCACAATAATGTAACACTGAAACAAGAACAGACAAAGCAGTAATGAGGAGCAGTCATGTGTGGGGGCTGGAGGCTCTGAGGAGAAGGTGTTTTGAGCAGTTTTTTGAAGGTGTTTAGTGAGTGTGAGTTTCTGATGTGAAGGGGGGAGAGTTCCAGAGGGTGGGGGTGGCCGTGGCAAAGGCTCGGTCAAAGCGTTTGAATAGGTGAGAGATCTTTAAGACAATACAGTAACGTGTATTTACCTTGGGGACATGTTTCGGCTGCTAGCTGCAAGCCATCTTCAGAACTTCAGATCAGAGCATTGCAGGAAAACCTAAAATCCGCCATATCACTGTAAAAGAAATAACCACATTCTGGATTGGGACGGGACACGGGTCATTGGATCGGAAAACGACAAATTCAAACGCCGGATCAGGGAGGACAGTGAAATCAGGAAACGAGGCACAACAGCATCAACCGAGATGATGGAGCATTCCTCCATTCACACACCTGGGGCTCCCTCCTCCAGAGAGCAACGGGCGACGGGAGGCGTGGTCAGTCTGAGCGACCTGCCAGGTCCATCAGGCTGACCACGCCCACAAGAAGTAACAACAGCTAAACACATCTACAGGAAGTAACAGCTGACCACACCTACAGGAAGTAACAACAGCTGACCACACCTACAGGAAGTAACAACATCTGACCGCGCCTACAGGAAGTAACAACATCTGACCATGCCCACATGAAGTAACAACAGCTGACCACGCCCACATGAAATAACAACAGCTGACCACGGCTACAGGAAGTAACAACAGCTGGCCACGCCCACACGAAGTAACAACAGCTGACCACGCCTACAGGAAGTAACAACAGCTGACCACGCCTACAGGAAGTAACAACAGCTGACCACGCCCACACGAAGTAACAACAGCTGACCACGCCTACAGGAAGTAACAACAGCTGACTATGCCTACACGAAATAACAACAGCTGACCACACCCACAGAAAGTAACAACAGCTGACCACGTCTACAGGAAGAAACAACAGCTGACCACGCCCACAGGAAGTAACAACAGCTGGCCACGCCCACAGGAAGTAACAACAGCTGACCACGCCTACAGGAAGTAACAACAGCTGACCACGCCCACAGGAAGTAACAACAGCTGACCACGCCCACAGGAAGTAACAACAGCTGACCACGACTACAGGAAGTAACAACAGCTGACCACACCTACAGGAAGTAACAACAGCTGACCAGGCCCACAGGAAGTAACAACAGCTGACCACGCCCACAGGAACTTACAACAGCTGACCACGCCTACAGGAAGTAACAACAACTGACCACGCCCATACGAAGTAACAACAGCTGACCACTCCCACAGGAAGTAACAACAGCTGACCACGTCTACAGGAAGTAACAACAGCTGACCACGCCCACAGGAAGTAACAACAGCTGACCACGCCTACAGGAAGTAACAACAGCTCATATACGACACGTCACCACCAACACCGGCAACAGTTCTGAAGATGCCGCAGCTGAAACATGTCAACAAGGTAAAGACACGTTACTGCCTTGTCTTTAAAAACGAACCCAAGAAGTTAATGAACATATACTTTTAAATACATTCATTCATTCATTTTCTTCTGCTTTTCCGAATTCGGGTCGCGGGGGCAGTAGTCCAAACAGATCCGCTGCCTGGATCTCAAAGCCCCATGGATCCTCCTGTGGGTGGTGGGTTGTTGGGAGGACAGCCCCACGTTGCTTGACGCAACCAGCCTTGATGTATCTTCTGTCATGGGGGCTTTCTACCAGTGTACGCAGACACTGGGGATGAGGTGGGGTTAAGTGTCTTGCCCAAGGACACAACGGCAGCGTTTATCTGTGGGAATCTGCGTTCATCTGAATCATCTGTGTTATGTCGAGAGCAGAATGTGGAGGAGTGGACAAACGCTCTACCAACTGAACTACTGCCGTTAAAGTACAAAATGGACATCTTTGATTTAATAAGGAGAGAGATGGCTAAATTACTCAAACATGCATGGATGCATGACTTCTGAAACCTCATGTTTTTTGATGATGGAACAACATTGAAACATGGTAGAAAGCTCAAAAGAAACTGATTTTGCATATCACTCCCTCTTTAAAAAGCACAGAGCTTCCTGAATAAATGCTCCCATTTGGCTCTGCTCCTGCGTTCAGACGGAGGTTAGCTGCTAGCTTGTGGGCTAATGTGCAGATTAGGCAGGGTGCATGTACGCGCTGACACATTTGGGTTGAATTGGATTAAGTCTGTGACACTGAGAGACGTGACAACAGACAGGCTCATATCGCCAATCTCCCGGGAGCCGATGCCATAATTTTATTTGCCACAAAATGAAATTGTCATTGGGATTTTTAATAATAAGGGGCCTTTATTATTCCAGGCAATATGGCGTCTCCGCAGGGGGCCCCGGAGCCTGGAGGACCCCTGCCTGAGCCTGTCCATTCACTGGGGTAATTTTCAGCTGTTTAATGGAGCCAGGAGTCATGAGTCAGTCCACAGCACCACAGGGGACGCGATATATTATGAGATCAATGCAAAAGAGGTACAAGAGAGATACGCAAGGAGCAGTCTGGGTTTCAAATGTTTTAATGCTTTTTCCTCCACAAAAATATACCTGGAGTTGTGTTTTGTTTGATTAATCCTGCATTATTACTCTGTCTGCATCTCCAAAGCTCAAGTCAACAGCTCCTTTTATCTTTTGTTAAGTCGAGACTGGAAATTCCACGGCTGAAATGATACAAATTCCACAATTGATTCTAGTGAAGGTGGAGATGGAGTTTAAAAACACAGTGGAGCACTTCCTGTATCACCACATGACATCATAAGGTGGTGGAGTGAGAAGAACTCAGCCTAAATAAGCAGGATTTGTGTGTTAAACATGTGTGAATGAAACAAAACACAACTCCAAGTATGTTTTTGGCACTCATTTTGATCTAAATTGTAATGTTTTTTTTTTTTCTTTCTTTTTATTTAAAAGGGACAATGCATTCATGAACATATACAGCTCTGGAAAAAAATAAGAGACCACTGCATTTTTTCCTGAAATCAGCATCTCAACATGTATTACAGCCATTCCATTCCAGCGTCTGTTGAATTCCAACACAAACACAAAGCTGAGTACTTCAGTTCTTGCACCAGGAGTGGAATAAAGTCACACAAGAACAATGTGAAAGACTGGGACTAAACCAGGTCTGAACCAAGACTAAACCAGGTCTAAACTAGGACTAAACCAGACCTAAACTTGGACTGAACCAGGGCTAAACCAGGACTAAACCAGGTTAAAAATGGGACTAAACCAGGACTAAACTAGGACTAAACCCGGTCTGGACCAAGATTAAACCAGGTCTAAACTAGGACCCAAGAACAATGTGAAAGACTTGTGGAGAGCATGTCAAGACGCATGAAAGCTGTGATTAAAAATAAGGGTTATTGCTCCAAATATTGATTTCTGAACTCTTCTTAAGTGTAAACATTAGTATTATGTTGTTTTAAAATGAATTTGATCTTGTTTCTTTGCATTGTTTGAGGTCTGAAAACATGTATGTTTTGTTATTTTGACCATTTGTCATTTTCTGCAAATAAATGCTCTAAACCAGGGGTCTTCAACGTTTTTCAGGCCAGGGACCCCCAAACAGATGGTGAACTGGGCCAGGGTCAGGGACCCCCTACTATATACACGGCATAGAATTGTGTTTTATATTAAATTGAGCTTAGTGTCATGTATAAACATTGCTACTCTGTTATGGTACATCCAATACAAAGAAATAATACACAGGTTAATACTGTATTTTACACTATAAAATATAAAATTATATTATTTTAAAGTGAAATCAAAAGATTTCGCGACCCCCCTGCAGTACCTCCGCGACCCCCCTAGGGGTCACGACCCCCCTGTTGAAGACCTCTGCTCTAAACGATAATATTTTTATTTGGAATTTGGGGGAAATGTTGTCAGTAGTTTATAGACTCAAACATAAATGTTCCTTTTGCCCAAACACAAACCTATAAGTAGTAAAATCAGAAAAACGGATCATTTTGCAGTGGTCTTTTTTTTGTAAATATACCAGAATTAGCCCAAAGTCTACTTTACATCGGTAGTCCTGAGCAGGTCAGAGCGATAAAAGCAACAAGAAACAATTCACACAAACTGTTAATGACAATTCACAAGACAAACATGATAGAAACACACAATACGACACAATCATGACACACAAGACTGACATTTACATAGAAACAGAGCATTAGTGATCAGATCTGTTTTCTCTTAAGCCATCGTTTCAGAAAGTGTTTTTATTTCATTCACATGTTTAACGCATGTTCTTCTCTCAAACACTCTGTTCCACCTTGTGATGTCATGTGGTAATCCAGGGAGCGCTCCACTGTGTTTTTAAACTCCCTACACCTTCACTAGAATCAACTGGATAATTTCAACCCTAGAATTTCTAATCTCTACTGAACTCAAGGTAAAAGGAGTTGTTAAACTACAGTAAAAACATTTTAAGTTTTGGAGATGTAGACAGACTGAGAAACCAGGATTACTCAAACATGTGGCTGAAACAAAACACAACTCCAGGTCTGTTTTTGTGGAGGGAACAACATTATAACATTTGAAATACAAACTGCTCCTTGCTAAGCACCTCTTTGTGACATCACAAGGTGGAACAGAGCATTTTGAGCCTTGGAGACAGAGACAGACTAATAATAAAGTGTTACTCAGGAGGTTTAGGACATTCTAACATGACTTAAAGCTCACCAGAGTCATTTAAAGCTGTTGAAGCTGACAGGAATCACAATACCTTTATTTATTTATGATTATTTTACAATATTTACACTTTTACCAATGTTTTCAGTAGTTTTATGGAAGTAAAAATGTAAGCTGAAGCCCTGTTATCAGTCAAACAACACAAAACACGCTGGCAGATAAAGTCATTTTCATCTCGACCCTCACTGTCGGCGTTTCCTCTGTCAGACTTCACGCCACACGCTCCGGGAGCCGCTGGATCATGTTCCTGAGGGCGTTAGCGTTAGCATGTTTAGCTCCTCCACCCGTCTGCCGTGGGCGGGTGGAGAGCCGGTGATCAGGGGTAATTGATTGTTTGGATAGAGAGTGGCCCCTCTCCCCCCTCCTCTCGTCCCTCCGCCCCTCCACAATATGCTGCTGCTGTCAGACTCAAGATAAATGACAGGAATCTATTTGCATCCATTTGGCAACAACCGGCTCAAAAAACAAACAAACAAACAAACAAACAAAACAACAAAACAACAATTTTAACTAAAATAAAATCACCTGGCTCAAAATAAA